>JANHAO010011217.1:0-17124 GCA_026873985.1 Saraca asoca | reverse complement strand
GTAGGTAAGGATACACTAAGGAGCTTGAGTGGTGAGCCTTAGTCATGAAATGTGAGTGCAAGCACATCTTTACGTCCTACATAATAATAAAGAAATGGAGCTTTATTTGCATGAGCATATGACCCTTACAAAAAAATAGAATCTTGGAAAGAATGAATAGTGAGTACAAGCTAAACACAACATTTCCTTCATCACTTGGATCCAGAATGTAGTTCATTTTCAATTGGCACAAACACCGAAAGATGTTTCTGAGACTATAAGATGGTTAGCCCATAGGCCTCACTTGAAGGTCTTATCTTATCGTGGATATGAGACAATTGGTATTCTTTCCACACAAAGGAACATGATAACAGGAGAATTGTACAAAATAGTGGGGTTATTTTAGTGGCTTCGTCAATGCATGTTTCTAGTTCCAAATATAAAAATCCTGTATAAGCAAATATGTCATATTATGAGGGCATTGAAGACATATGAAAGCTTGATTATATCAAATTTATGGTTCTCATGTTTTGATGTAAATGGGTTGAGAATAACACCAACATCCAAGTTGATGAGTTTTGATTCACATTGGTGGATCTTAATAGGGAAGGTCATAAGGGGAAATTATTTATAATGGTATCCCAAGCAAAACAAGTTTTTTATATTATAGACCCAATTGATAAGAAATGATTTGTAGTTCTTTAAGAGAAGAGACAAATTGCTTTTGATGGGGATGAAGAAGACATAAGTAGTGATATTGATGTGACCCTTCCTTGCTCTTCAAGACTACCATTGACAAGTGATGAAGACAACTTGGAGAAGTTCTATGTGCGATATAATCATGGTGAAGGGATATCGATTAAAAATCCTCCCAGAGAAAAAAAATAGGAAAAGTTAAAGGTAATTGATTATGTGTTATGTAGGCACCTATATAATTTTTAATTTAGATGTTTATACTTGATATATTATGTGTTTGTTGTATATGTAGGTAATTAGTTATATAATTTTTAATTTAGATGCTTATACTTGATTATGTATTTAATTGTATATGTAAGTAACTATTTAATTTTTAATTTAGATATTTATACTTGATTATATGTTTATTGTATATGTAGGCAACTATTTAATTTTAACATATTAGTTTTATATAGACTTGCAGTATTTTTGAAGGAAATCAAAGCACTTACACTCAAGAAGAAATTGGCAATAATTTGAGATCAATGATCGAGATTTCTTCAACTTAATTTGGTAGAATAATGTATGAACTTCTAGTTAATTTTACATGTGTTGATTTTAATTAGTTTTGTAATGTTTTGAATTTTTTGTTGATCGAATAAAATGTTAAAATTGAAATTGTGTTGGGTGACTGAAAATTTTGGTTCAATGGCTATTTTCATAAAAATGTAAACAACAAGAGGTTTATGTAAAAATATACCCAACAGAAAGTTTTTGTAAAAATGTAGTTAACAAGTTTTTTTTAGAAAAGACATCAATTTTTAATTAAAAAAAACCAATGTATTAAAAACTGATGTTTTTAGTGGACGTATTTAGTGGTTGGTAGTTTTTCTTAGAGAAAAGGCATTTCGTTTTAAAAAAAAAAAACTAATGCCTTTGGTAGTTTTTTACGTTGGTTTCATAACTTAGTCGAAAATATAATCTTTTTAAAAAATTATTTTACATTGATTTTTTTATTAAATAAAAATGTGTAAATTTTTTTTTTCTTATTTTATACATCGGTTAAAAATCCAATATAGATCATTTTAATCTACAGTATCACTCAAATAAATGTCACTCTCTAAATCAACTTGGTATGTGTGATATAACACATGTAAAAATGTGTTTCTGTAGCCATGAATGCTTGACAGCGGAGAGCTCTTGCATCCATATTTTAATGTCAATGAGACGAGATTCAACTCCATTGTTTGAGAGCTAACATAAATGAGGAATTTTTTAATTTATTTATTCATTTGTTGTTATTTATTAACTTATTATATCAATTGATATAAATGAAACATGCCAGTAAGTCCACCCATCTACATGATTAGATTAGCACTGCAAAGTAACAGTGTTAATATATTAACATAGGCATCTAATTAGGTGTAATCGACATTAATTATATATTGAATCTTTTTAAGGACTTAATTTATAGAAAAAGAAGGTAGTGAAAGATAAAATAATTTTTTTATTTTTTATAATCATACTTCTATTTCAATTTCATATTAGATGAGAGAGATAAATGTAAAACAATATATGTGAAGAGTTTAAATTGTAATAATATTACATTTAATATTATTATTGTGATAGATTTTATAATCATAATTCTTTATAATTTTATATTATTACATATTTACACATTTATTTATAATTTTACTAATTACAATATAATTACAATTGTGATCTTTTAACACAATCTACAATCACAAAAAGTATTGATAGTTGGCCATGCAATGATGTGAAAATGAATCCTTCTTTTCATGTGATTGTTATAAATTTTATGTCTAAGTAATTTTATTGAATGTCTTTCTTATGGTTTCATCCTTCCTTGTATTCAAGCATTAAGTTTAATGAAATTTGTTTGGTTAATGAACAAGAATGGAACGAGAAACCATTAATTGACAATATTATGAAGTTGTTTCGAGTCAAATTTTGCAAGCTAAAAAATTTTGACTTCAAGATGAATCCTTCATAGTAAACAGAAAAGATTTTGACTTTCTAGAATCTCTAAATGAAGTAATACAGTTGAAAAAAGTAAAAATATATAAAGATTCCACTCTAGATGGTTGTAAATTGCATCAAAATGTGTATGAAATTACAAGCATGGGAGTGGGGGGATTCCTATAAACTAAAAGCATTAGTATAGTACTAAAATATGTAGCAAAGTACTACAAAGAACACAAAGCTTGTTTTGGTTAGTTGAGTGATAAAAATGACAGAAAAAATAATCTCCTAGTTAGTGCGTTGGTGCACTATTTATAAGAAACATGAGCAGTTTCATTGAATACTCTCCAAGAAAACTGACTCCTAGAAAAATAGACATGTGTCCTAGTAAAATAAAAGTAAAATTAAAATAAAGATAGCACAATAATTGCAATGTAACTACTCATTATGTGCTTAACATGTGCTTTTGCTTCAATTATATTTGTCAACAACCGTAACTTTTATGTTGATCCAGTCATTTCTTTGACTTTAATATTACCATAATCAACTTGTACCAAAAATGAATGGCTAACAAAGGCCCTTAGTTTGGTCAATTGTTGAATGTTTGACATATTAGAAACCTCAGTTGCAAAAAAAAAATCAAGCCAAACTATGTCCTCTTGACCCAGGTCTAAGTAATCAACTAACTCATGAAATCAAAAGACATACCGAAAAAGCCTTGATGGAATTGATTGACCAAAGCTATGACTTTTGAGTTGCTCCATGACATGTGGAACTACTAACTGACAAATTTGTATGTTCTCCAATATGCAATGATGGTCGCGACGCCTATGGGTAATCAAGGCTATTCCTTAACACCTTTTTAAGGTGCCATTTATGAAAAGTAACCGCCTTTTTCTCTAACTTTTAATAGTATTTTAAATCTTCAGATTTCATTTTATTTATGCTCTTTCAGATTGTTTAGTGATATATTTTTTTCTCTCAAGCTCTTCTACTATACTTACTTACTTCTCTTCCATCACAAAACTCGTGGCCACTGCTTCCAATTCATCTTCTCAAGCATCCAAAGCTATTAAAGTTCCAAATCCTCATTCAGAAATACTTTCAATTCTTCAGTTCAAGGTATTCATCTCTTTTATTGAATTCAACATTGATGAAAATGAATTGCCAATTTTTTACTTGGGCCATCTTTTTAATGGAAAATCATAAATGAATTTTTTATGACTTCACAAACCTTTACTACTATCCAAGTCTATTCCTATCATCCTATGGATGTCTAAAACTGGTAGGGTCTTTGAGGATTTTCTAAGTCCTTTATCCTATATTTGAATTGTTTAGACTGAGTTCAATCAAAAAAAGAATATTTCTGGAAAGAAATAGGTACTTTTGATATAATTCAACCATCTTGATTTTCTTTAAAATGCATTCCACCATTAATTGGATTTGCCTTATGTTTTTGGTCTCATTCTACCTACATCTTTTATATTCCCTATGGCATAATTAGACCTTCATCTTTCAACATCATTGCTATCACTGGTCTAAAGTTAAATGGTGAACATGTCTCACCTTTACTCTCTCTATCAACCAAGAGTTTCAGAAAACTTGTTCTCATTTCAACAAAAAATTCCACTTATATGACCTTTTGACAACATTCCAAGGTTTGCCCAATACTTCAATTTCTGATAGTGAACACATTGCTTTTCTACTTTACTAGCTTTGTGAACATCTCTTTTGTATTTCATCTCTGAAGATAGCTTCTTCATTTTTGCCCTTAGCTATTTTATGACATGAAGGTCAACATCTGGCTTTGGACCCTTTTGTGTTAGTCAATCATTTTAAGAGCATTAATTTGTTCATCAACCATCTTAGGGATCATGACTCCATCTCCAATTTTAGAAGGCCTTTCTAGATTTTACAATTATAGTTAACTATAACTCGATAAGAAAATTTTAACTTTTCAAAGAATTTCAACCTAAAATTCAAAACTTTGTAATATGGCCCCAAACTTTTGCATGCTTCATTAAATGAAGAACTTGAGTCAAAACCTCCTAAAGAAATATTTGGCCATCTCTTTTCGACTTTGTACTCTTTTAATGATGATCGTGTTAGTATAAGATGTCTTAGCAATAATTGTTCTAATAGCATAGATACTACATATCTTAGTATGTTTAATGAAATGTTATGTTTTTGGCCCTTTTATCATTTTAGTCTTAAATATGTATATGTTTGATATATGTATACTATCTTAGATAAATTCCTTCAAATTATAATTGTGTTCAAATAAATCACAATGGAGATTGTGAATATGAGGTAATTTGTATATATATATATATATTTATAATTTCTAAATATCCGTGGTTGTGAAATAATTGAGAAAACATGATATCAAGTATTTATAAGTAAACCAGCATATGTTATGTTACATTCTTTGGAAGAATGTTGTGATCTCATAGATTGTTTGATATGGAGATATTTGAATAAACATATAGGTATATGTTAGAGAACATATGACTGGATTGACCCGCCTTGAGAAACTATATGGATTATTATCATGTGTCAATGGACTTCTCATATGAAAGGTGGTGTAAGTGATCTTTAGATTTGAGATTAACATAGTATCTTATGTATGGATCATGTACTTGGATTTTCTTCTAGATTTGTACTCTTGAAAAAGTAGATATGAATGATACTAGATACACCATAAAGTACATGAAGATAATGATTGATTAAGATAGAATTCATTCTCCTTTGTAACAAAGGAAAGCCATTCTAAAGATGTTTTGACAATTGTGCTATGATCAAAATCATAAGCCTATGTATTAATTGATATATAAAAGAAGTTTTATGTATAATCAATTAATGATATATAAAAGGAGTTTTATATATGAACGATTATGAGATATTACACGGTTAAACATACACCTTAAATTAGACATTTATAGGGTTGACACTTAAACTATACCTTTAGTCTAATTGGAATATCAAGAGATAAAAGGATTGAATTACACACTAACACCTTGTCATAAAAGGTGTGATTTCCAAATAAATCTATTCTTGGCATTTGGGTGGTCATAATGATTGCTAGAAGCCAACTATAATTTATGAATTTATATGAACAATTTGGAGAAATTGTATTTGAATCAAAAGGAGTTTTAATTTAATTAAGCTTGAAGAAGCTTGTAAACAAATTCATTACCAACATATATGAAAGCCTAATGGGTCACACACAATAGAATCACTTTGGTCTAAAGTCAAAGGAAAGTTAGAATGAAAATGTTATAAATTCACTAGTTGAATTCGAAGAACATTTTGGAAATTTGAATGATTAATTTAGTGTTCTAATGCAATTAGAAGTGTTAATTAAACATGGTGAAGTAAATGTTATGTTTTCAGATGTTGAATTGCCAATGCTGAAAAAGAAAAGAAAATATTAGAGGCATACCCAATCCAGATTAGCCATCACCCAGGTGGTAAAAAAAAGGCAAAAACCAAAGAAAAGGATGAAAAGTCTCCTAAGAAGAAAAGGATCATCAAGTTGAAAAGGACTAATAGTGTAGTTTTCGAGCATACTATGTCTAAAACACCTACTTAACCAACTCTGTAGTCAATTTCTTCAGCTACTCAAGATACAACTTAGTTAAGGGTATTCCAGACTAATTTCATTCCTTAAACCCTTTATTACTTTGGATATTTACATTACTTTTATAGGATCAAATTCCAATCGACATTGTTTCTCATTTAGAGCTAATCATAGCTGATGCTACTTCCTTTACCATCCAGAAATCTCACATTCTCAAAACCCTACTCTTATTCAAGTTAAATATTTACTTGTTTTAATATTACCTGTTCTACTTATCCATTTCTGTATCAACACTTATTCTACTTGATGCTTCCTTTCGGGATCAATGAGCATCCACTCTAGATGTTGAGCCATCTGTACAGGTAACTAAAAATGTCAATCAATATACGTCAATATTTTTGATCTTGTTATGGCCCTAGAAGAAACACATTCTAAATAGTGTGCCATTTCATCAAAGCAAGTCATTGACAATTTTGATTCTACACCTCTACCTAATCTTCTCATCAAGAAACTAAACTGCTAAATGTCAAAAAGACTCAACAATTTGACAAGCCAAATGAAGAAATAACAACTTCGGAGTCCTTGCTATCATAGGAAGATGAGACTATTTCGACATTTGTTTCCATCAAGACCAAGTAAGATGAACTTACCCCTACCCTTGAAGCAAATAATGATAGACAACATTAAATAAAGCAAGCCATCCAAACCATCAACACTGTTTCTACAAAATGATTTGGAAATTGTTTATTTATGTCTAATTAAAAGCATTTGATTAGATTACATTGTTAAAAAAAAAGTTGGAATAATAAATATAGAATAAGGGTAAAGTGATAATGATAAATTTTACTTAAATAAACTATGATGAAGGTATGCTTCAATTGACAAAACTGACATTATGGTAGCTGAAGATTAAATGATATAAGCATAGGTTAAGGGTAAAATGAGAAAGATAAATATTAATCTTATCATATCCAATTGTAAGAGGTCCAAAGAAAGATGATTAATTTATCATGTATTAACTGTATAAAACAAGTAGACTGAATTAAATTATACTATCTTGTATAAGGCCCAAACATTAATTAAAACATGATAGTATTTACTTATACTATTATGTCTCTCTTATACATGCATCAAATAGACCCTAAAGGAATTATGTGAAAAACACTAATAGCACAATAATAATTTGTTTGTAAATTTATTTAAAATTTTTTATTTTATAAAATTACACTTACTAAAAAAACTTTTAACTACATGAAAGATGCACATTTACTTTGTTAGTGTCTTCCATCTCAAATGCATTTCATGAATAATTATTTATCAACAACTAATTATACAAGTTTCACAACAAGCTTCTATAAATTTACAAAATTAAATGTTTCCATATGTGAACAATTTTTCAACACCTGATTCAAATTTCTATGGTAGGTTGATATTTTCTTTTAAAAAATTTAGGCTAAATTATAAGCAACCCCTTAGAATTATAGGACTTGGACAGTTAGTAATGCACCTCCCTAAAATATTATTTATGTGTAATTTATCCTCTTTCTTCAACTTACATTCAATTTTGATAAAGAAATAGTTCAAATGGCCCTCACGGACCATATTTCAATCTGTATAACATGAATGTGCAATAATATTATCATTTTCAACTCAAATTATTTTCATAAGTGAAAATTTTTATTTATTGTTAAAAGAAATAAAGAATAGAAATTAATACAAGATAAATAAAAATTTAAATTTTATACAACAATTTTAATTTGAAATCGAATATGTCATAATTTAAATCTTAAAATTGATGAAATTAAAATAAAAAGAGGTAAATTGTACAGTATTATTAATTTATAGAGATATGGTGCTGAGTTTGAAAATTCAAGGGAGTAAATTACACAAAGCTTATAATTTAAGGAGGTTTTGTGTAATTTAACAAAAAATTTAATTGTTCAAAAACTTAATATTCTCTGGATTAGTGTTACTCTTATACAAATCCAGTTTTACAAATTTAAGCATAAAATAATTTAAATTTAATTAACTTCATCTACTTTATAATAAATAGGACCAACCTAAGACTATGCCCAAGTGTGATTGTGTATGAAATTATAGAAAACATAATTACGAGAAACACACTATTCTTACTCGTTTCTATTAGCACTATCTTACTCGTTTCTATTAGCACTATTCTTACTTGTTTCTATTTTGCCATGAACAGATTCTTCATGTAGGATCTACATATCAATATAATTCATATTGATACTACTAAAGGATCTCTGCAAATGAGATTTAGGAAATCTCCAGACTATCATCCATACCTAAAGATTATCCAAACTATAGCAAATTTTGGATGAATAAATAATGCACTAAGCCCCAAACTAATGTTAAAAACAGAAAGAAAAAAAATAATTCTCTAGCAGCATAATGAGGAAAAAAACTGGCATTACACCATTTTATTGTATAATCATCTCTATATCCAACCTGAGGATGGAAGCTGTAGTATCACATTATCCCTCTGACTCTATCAATATGCATAAAATAAAATAGAAACCAAAATACACAAGGTCAGTGTTTCACATTACAATGGCTATAACTGCTGGCAATCTAACTGAAGCCCTAAAATTGGAAAAGGAGAGGCGTGTGAAGGATTAAATGCAGAAAATTCCAATTATTAATAAAAGAAAAGAATCATGAACCTGCTAGCAAAATCTGCTCTATGTTCTCTCCATAAAATCCTATAATCTAAACCTAAAATTTACACATCGCTTGGTAATGATTGGGAAAACCCCCTTGAATCTGAAAAAATGGAATGCTCATCATAAAAGTGAAAAGTGCTTCTATCATTATCATGTTTAATATTTTTGGTAACAATTCGATCATTGTCATGCTCAATATTTTTGGTAACAATTTGAAATCTAATACTCATATTTGGGATGTATTCTGGCAATGGCCAAGTGTGGAAGGAGTCAATGTTAAGAGGACAACTAATCATGTTATGATGTTAAAAAGTGATTAAGGCTTGGAGGAGATAATGGAAGGATTGTAGAGGAGAAAGAGTAATCTATGTATTCTAGGGCCATTCTTGCACTGGCTTCGGATTCTCCATTGATGTCAATTTTTCTCAAAGAAATCATTCCTAGTTTGATTGTTCTAGGTAAGTTGCTACTTCTGACAGATCTTAGGAAATTATCTTTTGATAGTGATTTGAGCAGCTTTGGCAATTATATATCTAAAAACACCAGTGTCAGGTCCCAAAGATATAAAAAGATTGGTGGATAAAATTTAAAAATTAAATGCACCGAATTCAATTAAATGTGGATCTTGCCCTTATCTTGTTGGAGAATTGTATACAGCTTTGTTTATTTAAACCTGTTCTACAAAATTGATAATCAATAAAATAAATTGATAAATATCAAAATTAATAAAACAATAGAATAAGAATGTTAAAGAGAATTTGAGACACAACTTTTTAAAGTGGTTCAACTTGAATTGAAATCGCAATTCAAGTCTACTCCACTTGATCTTTCATCAACAGAAAAATCTTTTCAATTAATCACAAAAACATTAGGATTACCAAATTCCTGAACTGCCAGCTTTTACAATACACACAAGAAATTAACAGGTTTCTTGCTAACCTAGAAAAATTGGGAACAGGCTCTTCTAAACCTAAAAGAAAACACAAGATTGACAGGTTCTTGCTAACCTATACAAGATTTCGAAATCCCTAGAAATCTCAAAATAAAAATAGAGATAAGAAGTTTAATGTTGTATGTGAAATTTAGTCCTAGACGGACCCTCGAGCAGCTTGGGAGCAGCGAAGGATCCAGCCCAAGGAAACGATCAGATCGTTGCGACCTCAGGACATTTTACGAAGTGATCCCTACAGCTCGAGCTCGTGGGCTACTAAGTGAGCTCGACCTCAGCTCCATTGCTCGCAGGTGGACAAGAAACCTGGCTGATGAAGCATGACCTGCCAGCTGAGGACCTGGCAGAAGATTCAGTCATGTCTTGCCCCAACAGATAAATGGGGTCCCACCTATAGAAGACAACTTGCAACAGTCGAAAGCAGAAAATCTAGTCTGCATCTCCTATCTTATACAATAAATATTAATGTAATAGATTTACTGCATGTATAATTACTATTGTAGCCTCCTCTCTATTATAAATATGGGGAAGGAGCCCCTCTATAAAGAGAGCTCGTTGGATCATATCGAAACTCTGCAAAAACAGAGATAGAGTATTGTACATTGTAGAAATAATATAGCAATAACATGTTATTGTGGATGTAGGGTCCGATGATATTCGGATTTGGTCGAACCACGTTAAGCTGGTGCCTTTTTCTTCCCTGCTCTTCCCCTCATTTTCTGTCTATTCTATTGTTCTACTTTGTCTAAACCAGTTATAGGCTAGAGATCCCGTAAGAATCCCCTTGTTCGCTGGAGTTTAGACCATTACCAAAATTTGACCTCAACATTTTGGCATCATCTGTGGGGATCTCGCCTATTCTGGTTCATTCCTGCTGCGATGGCCAAGGGAAGAGCCACTAGAGCCTCAAATGCACAACGCCATACTTTAGACAGTCATGTCTCAACAACAGACTCGTCTGCTGCTCCCATCGTTAGAGCAACTACTAGTATCCCTCTAACCAATTCAGTACAACCGGTTCTCGCTGCTAATGGCATCGACGGACCACAGACCTAGCTCTAACGTCAGGAGAAACTTAAGTGCATGATGGGAGAGTTGACCAAAACAGTCACACTTTTGGTACAGGCATAGGACCAGAATGCACAAGCGCAGACTGAGACTACCATGCCCAAGGTTGAGCATTCCTCTGAAGCTAACCAAGAGCAGACTTCTCATTGCCATCACATGGTCAGAACGGTGAACCAAACCACTGAGTCTTTAGCCAAAGACTAGGGGGCTTGGATGTTTTGGTATAAGACCTTCTTTAGAGGGTTAGACATCTAGAGAAGCATCCTCAAAATCAGAGTGACCAAGGTTGCTATAGGGAGCAAACCCCTTTCTCTAGGGAGATCATGGAGAAACCCCTTTCGTGCAAGCTCAAGGTTCCAGCTATTCTGTTGTATGACGGAGACAACGACCCGTATAACCATCTAGACTTGTTCAACATCTAGATGGGTCTTTAAGCTTGCAGCCCCTCAGTTAGGTGTCGCGTGTTCCCTGCCACTTTGGGCAAAGTTCCTCGAATATGGTTCAAGAGCCCCCCGGCTTGCAGTATCGGTAGTTGGGAGAAGTGCCAAGAAAAATTTGTCAATCAATATCGAGTGCTGAAGAAACAGCCTACCCCCCATGTCACCTCGCTACAATCTTCCAGGGTAAACAGGAAGCGCTAAAAGATTACCTCGCTCGCTTCAGGCGTGAGGTCAATAACATTGAAAAGCCCTTGGATGAGGCTGTTTTGGCTACCATCTCGATGAGACTCTGCAAGGATGGAAAGCTATTCAAGAGCCTGTACAAGTCCCTAGTTAGCAACTTGGTGAGTTATATGAATGGGCCACAAAGCAAGTCAGGTGGGACAAGACTTTTGGCTCATAAAAAGCCAAAATGAATAGCTTAGCTCTAAGCAAGAAAAGAAATAACTATGGGAATAGAAGTGACAACCCCGAGTGCCAGCTCACCAAAAAGAGCAAAGATGAATGACCCCTATCCCAAACTCACCACAGCACTTATAGCATCTTGTCAGGCACTCAGGATAGGATCTTTGTAATGGAAAGGGACAAAGAAGACTTCAGAAAGCCTCCACCCTTAAAGACTTCCGGCAAGTCCAGAATCAACCGGGGAAAATTCTGTGCATATCACAATGAGTTCGGCCATGTCACTTCGGAATGCTGGGCACTACAAGATGTTATTGATGATCTCATCAAAAGAGGTCGTTTGCATGATTACATTGTGCAGCCTTCCAGGCAACAACATGAAGCATCCCGGTTGGACGCCGAGAAAGAGCGGTCCCCTACTATTAGGACAATCTTTTGAACTCTTGCACCAATTTGTAAATTGTATAAACATTTTGAATACAATTACTAATACTAAGCTTTCTTTTATCATGCTAGTGACATCCACAGTCTGCATGCAGTCAACTTATCGTAAACCTTATGAAAGGCTTTACACTCTGATCCTTTATTCAGTTGAAGCCCCCCGGAGCTCAATCCGGAGAAGAAAAAACACTCACTTCGCTAGTTAAGCTACGGGCTCGCTGAGGTGTAGAGATACTAAAAAACACTCACCTATTTGGGCATAAGATCACCCCGATCACAAGATCGATCACCCTTCTATTTGGCCACGAGATCGGCCCGAGCATGAGATCGCTCACTTGTTAACTTCGTAGCTTTCATGCGAACTCCATTAAGTTGCAACCCTTATGTGCACTTATCTATTTGGCCATGAGATTGGCCCAAGCACGAGATCGCTCACTTGTCAACTTCACAGCTCTCATGTGAACTCCATTAAGTCACAACCCTTATAAGCACTTATCCATTTGCCACGAGATCAGCCTGAGCACGAGATCGCTCACTTGTTAACTTCGCAGCTCTTATGCAAACTTTATTAAGTCCCAGCTCTCATGCACACTTATCTATTTGGCCATGAGATCAGCCCGAGCACAAAATTGCTCACTTATTAGTTTCACAGCTCTAACACGAACTTATTCCCATACATATTAACTTATCTGTTTATTTGGCTACAGGATTGGCCCGAGCACAAGATCGCTTACATGACGAGATCACTTACACACAGGTCGTTCAGATAGTCCAAACTGAAGTATTTGCAAAAGAAAACAAGATAGACAGAAGTTGCAGAAAGAAAATTTTATTTATTAAAAGACCTCAACGAGGCAAGTTTACATCAGAAAGCTCTGAATAATAGAGTAAGCCAAATACAAAGGGAAAACCTATGGCTAAGAAGAAGGGACGGCCTCGAGGAGACACACATCAGTTTATTAGGGACCGCACGCTGTAACTTTTTTCTTCCATTGCACAATCAGTGGCAATGCTACATCCCTTCATCTTTGACCAACTGCACCTCCTGAAGAAAGCACATCAGGAAGCCTTAAGAGCTTGGTTGGCTGGACAATTGCCTCACGGCGGAGCCAATAGGACACATTCTGGGATCCATGCGAGATCCTTCCACGTTACCAGGGAAGATAAGTCTTCCAAGTTACATATGCAGTAGACCATGCACCCCTCTGATGAAGGCCAGAATGATGGAAATGGCATAGGCTTATCAAGAAACTCCATAGCTTGAATGAAGAAGCAGAAGGGGTTGTGGCTTCCTTATATAGAGCCGCGGGTGTCTCCACTGAAGGATCTAGAACCATTCCCCCAACCATCATCATTAATGGCCTCGAAAAAGCCTAAGTTGACCTAACAATGGCCTTTGGACATGTGTCACGAAAACATGGCCTAGTATAGATGGAACGACAGTCTTGGGTAGAGACTGATAGCTCAGAAATCGAAGAGTTTCAACTCCTAGCTTACAGAGCAAACTGAGAGTTGGGGGGCTTATGTTGTATGTGAAATTCAGTCCTAGACGGACCCTCGAGCAACTCGGGAGCAGCGAAGGAATCAGCCTGAGGAAACAATCAGATCACCGCGACCTCAGGACACTTCGCGAAGTGATCCCTGTAGCTCGAGCTCGCGGGCTGCTAAGTGAGCTCGACCTAAGCTCCATTACTCGCAGGCAGACAAGCAACTTAGCTGATGAAGCATGACCTATGAGCTAAGGACTTGACAGAAGATTCAGTCATATCTTGGCCTAATGGGTAAATAGGGTCCCACCTACAAAAGATAGCTTGCAGCAGCTGAAAGCAGAAAATCTAGTCTGCATCTCCTATCTTGTACAATAAATATTGATGTAATAGATTTACTGCATGTATAATTACTATTTTAGCCTCCTCTCCACTATAAATATGGGGAAGGAGCCCCTCTGTAAAGAGAGCTCATTAGACCATACCAAAACTCTGCAAAAACAGAGATAGAGCATTGAATATTGTAGAAATAATATAGCAATAATGTGTTACCGTGGACGTAGGGTTCGACGATATCCAGATTTGACCGAATCACGTTAAGCTGGTGCCTCCTTCTTCCCCCCTCTTCCCCTTATTTTCTATCTGTTATGCTGTTCTACTTTGTCTGAACCGGTTATAGGCCAAAGATCCCGTAAGAATCCCCCTATTGGCCAGAGTTTGGACTATTATCAAAATTTAATGTCAACATGTAAGAAATACAATACTAGATGTTTAAGATGGAAATCTTAAACAAACTAAGATAAACTTGTATACTATTTGGTCCAGATAGCTTGACTGAATATTTGAAGAATTTTTTCAGAAAGAGTGAAATGAAGAAGAGAGAAATCTACAGCTATTTTTCTCAAATAATCTTTTATATGTAAAATGTTTTTTTAGATCTAAAAGAAACATCTAATGCATAATGATTTTCTATGAAAAATCGTTTATATAGACAAAGTTGTTAAGTGATAGTTAAGTGATTATAACTGTCATAACCGTCTGTAAGAGAAAAATGATTTATTCATTGTTACATCGATGTGACACTGATTATGGTCTATTATCTACTAATTAATCAGTGTATAAATCGATGCATAGTGTATTATTTTTCATCATTACATCGATGCATGCATCGAAGTGATGATTTTTCAAAAGTTTTGGTAAGTCAATTTGTACTGCATAAATCGGTGTGACTTCGATTTATATTTTCAAAAAATTCATTTATACATCAAAGTTGCATCGATTTATCGTGCGGAAAACTATTTTATAAAAATTTGATTTTCTTCAAATCATTTTTCTTTTCATCTCATTTTTTTGATTTAAAAGATATGAATCAAATATTCTATAAGTTTATTTATAATATAATCCTAAATAAAATCAAAAATAAATTTCTAAAAAATTTTCTTGCATCAAAGTCTTGTATATAACTTGATGTCCTTAAAAAAAATAATATCACCTGAAATGAAAAAGAAATTAGTAACAAATAATAACAGTATATCAAATAATAATGAAACAAATATATTTTTCATCATCAAATACAAAAATGGTTTATTCATTGTTACATCGATATGGCATCGATTATGGTTTGTTATCCATTAATTAATCAGTGTATAAATTGATGTATAATGTTTTATTTTTCGTCGTTACATCGATGCATGCATGATTGCGGTTTGTCATGGCTGATCAAATTAGAAATTTATCAACTGGATTGCACTACTCTACTTGTAGCATAGAGCAACACCAGGTTGAACCCAAAAATTATTTGTGGATATTATCAACTAGATTAGGAGATGTAAATGGGGGAGGGGGTTGGCAGAAAACTACACTAATAGAAACTACACAAAACAGAACTAAAACAACAAACAAGAAGCAATCAGCCAAGGAAATTAACTAACTTGAGATTAATGCATCCTTGATCACTTAAGGTTCATTCAATTGATGAAAATCATAACAAGAAGCCTTGAAATGATTTATGAATCCCTCCTAAGCAGTCAAGATTCAGTCAAGCAAATAACACATCAAAACTAGTTTTCCCATCCTCTGCCTATAGTTGATCATTAAGCAACAATCATATAGTCATCCATACTAAATGAAGCCATTCAATCCAAAAAACTCAGTAAAAATAGAGAGGAAATAGGAAAGAACTAACCAGCAATTGAATGTAGAATGGAAGAACAATATCTCAACATAAATCTTCAAGCTTTATTAATCCCTAGTGCTAGTTACGGGTTCAGCCTTCCATAAGGCTGAAAATACAAACAAAAGAAGAGAAAAAATGAGCTAAACTACTTCCTACCACAAACTACCCTAAAAACTTAGCTAAAAACTGAAGCAAAAGACTCCATGAAAAACTTTCAGCCAAATGGCTTTTGCTTGGGTAGAAAAAAGAAGGCAGCTATAAAGTAGGGAGAAGGCATAATGGCTAGTCTAGTTGGCAGCCACTGCTTTCTGCATGTGGAGCTCAATGCAAACTGCTTTCTCTGCTTTTTCTACTCTCTTTTGTGTCTCTAGCTGGCTGAGATGGATCAAGAGATGGTGCATTGGGCTTTAGATCCATGACAATTGGGGCCTTAAAACATTAATTCTGTAGAGGCCCATTTTGTAGCAACTCTACCTCTCTGTTATAGCCTATTTTTCATGCCTAAATTGATGTTTTCAGCTTTGGAAGCCTTCATGAAAATGTAGCATTATGTGTTAGCTTCCATTTGGGCTTTGTTTCACCTCATTTGGACCTATATAGCTCAAGTTATGGTCTGATGAATGTTCAGAGGTCAGGATGCCAGGATAGGCCTGAGACAGTATTCTGATTCTAAATTGGGCTCCAATTTTGGATGACCAATTGTGTGATTCAGCTTTTGAAGTCTTATGAAATTGTAGATTTCTCTCTTATCTTTCCTTAAAGATAAGAATCACATCAATTGGGTAAGTGTAGCTCGAGTTATGGCCAAAATACAGAAACTGCTCAAAATGGCTAAATTGTGCAAAATTTCTAAAATGATGCCAATTGACTCCACATTATAAATATATCTTAACACAGCTAGAATTAAGTAATTTTGGACCTTAAAATGCTAAGTATGAGTACAAATAAATGAGTGAAATATTATGTTATCAATGCATCGAAGTGGTGATTTTTCAAAAGTTTCAGTAAGTTAATTTGTACTGCATAAATCGGTATGACTTCGATTTATGTTTTCAAAAAGTTCATTTATACATCGAAGTTGCATCGATTTATTGTGCAGAAAATTGTTTTATAAAAATTTGATTTTCTTCAAATCATTTGTCTCTTCATCTCATATTTCTTATTTAAAAGATATGGAATCAAATATTATATAAGTTTATTTACAATATAATCCTAAATAAAATCAAAAATAAATTTCTAAAAAATCTTCTTGCATCAAAG
>JANHAO010011216.1:0-17143 GCA_026873985.1 Saraca asoca | reverse complement strand
GAAAATCAATAATAGTATTTCATATGATAAAATTATGTATATACATGGGATTATTAAGTAAGAGGGATTGTCCACTCACCTTGGAATCAAACTGACCACTTGAGGGAAATTCTACCAGGACCTCATAATCAGGATACTAACAAGCTCAACATTTTTCTCAGAAGGTTTCTGAAGCAATTTCATAAAAAGAAGCTATTTTTCTGAAATTTCCCATATAAGGGTCCATACACAAGGAACTTGAAATCTTAATACACAATTACTAGAAAATAAATCTTTTGTTCTACGATTGTTCATTGGAGTCTAATGAGTCAGTATGCAGCTCGGCCGAAGCTGGATTGCTACCGGTGAGCCTATGGAAGCTTTTGAACAAACAGTATTTTTTAGAGCAACATGGATATCTTGAGAAATTGACTGTAGAGTTATTAGAAAATAAATCTGATGATTTAGGAGTATTCACCAGGTCTCAAAGGTCCTACCCCCAGCTTGTCGCCGGCCGGAGTGCTGCCAATGACCCAGAAACCTCCTTTGACTGAAGCACACTCAGAACAGGGAAGTAAAAGAGACTGAGCTTCTACAAGCTCTTTCCAGTTCATAAACCCGCCGAAAAGAAGAGGTGAGGTGGCTTCTATTGAGGGACGGCCGAACGGCAGCCGTGGAAGCCATGGCTGAACGGAAGGGCTCGCCAGCTACCGCCACCATTTTCGAAACAGCAGACCCATGAAGAACACGACGGGCTTCCATGGTGCTTCTGCCATCACGCCAACCTTGCGAAGGAGCCGGACCTGCTCTAGCATTGGGAAAGCTTCCGAGATCTCCTGATTGTCGCCATCGTCGAAAAAGGAAGAAGAAGATGGGGAAGTGCCGGGGCTTCTCTCGAAAATTCTGGAAAGAGGCAAAATATTAGCCCCCAAAGTGACCAGTAACCGGCCAAGCAGGTCATAGGCCAAATTTTGCACTTTGGCCCCTCTACTTTAACTTATTTCAAAATTTTCCCCACCCGATTTCAAGTCTTTTCACTTTAGTCCTTGTTGAAATTTCATTTTAGTCCTTTCAAATTTCAAAATTTTATTTTCAATTTTTCCTTTTTATTTTCTAAATTTTTCGGGTATTACAATTAATTAGCAAAAAATATTTTCATACTTATTTCCTCTTATACTCTACCTCTTAGAATGTTAATTAAGTTTAATTTAGTAAATTATCCTTGTTTTGTGATTTAGTCATGATTTGGAGCTTAGTTGAATTAATTACTTAATGTCATATTTTTTATACTATTTCAAATGTTAGGTTATAACTTGAGCTCCAAATGTCAAATCTGATCAATCATTATATGGTTGAAATTAAGAGAAAGATTTACAACTTTCATGTTGAGGCTAAAGCCCAGTTCTACCATTTGGACTCTCAAAAATTGCTGTGAAGTCACACCAATGTTTCTATCTAGATTGACCTTGTCACAATGTTTAAGTGGTCCAATGAGATTAAACCAAAGCCCAAAGACCCTAAGGTCTAGCCTAATGATTTCAAGCTTTAAACTTAGTGAAACTATGTAACTTTGAAAGTCAACATAAAGGCTAAAGTAAAACTAGCATTTTTTTAACTCTACCTAGGAGTGGCTTTGTGTTTGGACTTTTTGTAATAGCTTAGGCTTTTTATTTTGGCTGACTTGTTTGGTTTTTTGGTTAAGCTTGTTGCCTTGTTAGTTCAACCCATTATGGTTTAATGATAGCTATTAGGAAAGGCATGTTTCTTTTAGAATTTATATTTGACAAATTTATGAAATAGAAGTGTTTCTTCTTTAAGTAAGTGTTCTCCTAAGGTTTTAGCAAGAACTTGAGACTTATCAAAAAGTGTGCTTTTGGTGGCATCAATTTTATCACTTATCACTCTTCTCCTACCTCTCTAGAATGTGATGTGAACATCTTTCACTTTTCTTTTCAATTTTGATGTTGAATTGGGGATAGATCTATGGGCATCTCCATAGGAGATCACATCACCTTATCTGCCCACTTTTTCATTCTCTTTGGTGCTTTCTCTAAGCAAGCTTAAGCAATTTTGCATTTAGTTTCTTGTCTTTGGTGAAGTGGTATGCTTTTGGATTTACATCTTTATACTACTCGGACATTGTATGGGGTAAGAACAAGTAAAAGTGATTGCTGATATATTACAATCTCAAATGGACTTCTATTGGTAGTAGAAATCCTTTGAGTGTTAATGCAAAACTGGTAACATCAAGCAGTTATGGCTAATTCTTCTGATTTACACTTGCAAAGTATCTCAAGTACTCCTCCAAAAGGCCATTAAATCTCTCAGTCTAACTATCAGTTTAAAGATGATAACTAAATGAGATATTGAGTTATGATCCAAGAAGGTTAAAAAGTTCGGTCTTGAAAGTCCCAGTGATTCTACTATCTTAATCACTCACAATGTTCTAGGGAACACCCCAGTACTTCATCATGAAGTTAAAAAACAATCAGGATGTTTCCTCTATTATGTAATACTTGGAAATTGGGATGAAAGTTTCATACTTCAAAAAGTAATCTACCACTACCAAAATAGTAGACAAATCTCTAACTTTAGGAAGGCTGAAAATAAAGTCCAATGAGATACTCTCCTATGGTTTATTAGGTACTTGCAATGGCTTCAAAAGTCTCATGGTTTTATCTTTCATGGCATTATTTTACTAGCAAATGAGATAGGTTTTGGTGTAATCGACAACATCATTACACATTTACGGTCAATAGTAACCTTGCTTTAACAAAGCATAAGTTCTCTACCATCCTAGATGGCCTGCCCATAATGTATCATGACACTTCTTCTAAATCACCTTCCTCAAGTTACTAGATTTGGGGACAAGGAGTCTTCTCCTTTTCATCCATATTAGATCATCTTTACCTAAAATTGATGAATTTTGACCTCTTTGACAAGATTTATGATGGTTTGAGTCATAGAATCTTTGGCAAGATTCTCTTGGATATGCTCTCATATCGTTGTAGTGACATGACTATAAGTTGTGCATGCCATCAAGGTCTTTGCTACAAACTTAGCTTTACAATTAAGGGCATTTGTAACCTGGTTAGTCTGTTCCACCTTATGCTTGAACTTGAAGCCAAATTCTATCAAGAACTTTTGCCAATATCCTTACTTTGGTCAACTTTGGTTAGGAGAAGTAATAACTGACCATAATGTTATAAGTCTTAACCATAAACTTTGACCTAAACAAGTAATGTTTCCACACCCATAGACAATGAACTACCACCAGCATTTCCTTCTCCTATGCGTATATCTTTGCTTAGCTTTCGATAATTTATGGTTTTCATAAGCAATAAGATGTTCCTTTTGAAGCAAAACTCCACCCAATACAAAATTTGAAGCATTGGTCTGAACTTCAAAAGGCTTGGCAATATTAGTAAAGTAAGTATAGGGTCTCCAAATCATAACCCACTTAGAATCCTCAAATACAGTCTAGCACACCTCAGTCTACCACCAAATCACCCTTTTTTTCAAAAGGTCTGTTAGTGGGGTTGTCCTCCTAGAGTATCTTTCTACAAATTTACAATAGTAGTTGGCAAGCCATAAGAAGGATCTTAACTCAGTGACCCTCACTGGAGCTTCTCACTTGTGAATGGCCTTCACTTTCTCTAAGTCCATGCAGATACCATTATATTCAATAATGTGCCCAAGGAACTTAATGCACTCATGAATGAATAAGCAACTCTTCCGCTTCACATATAATTGATGTTGCCTCAATATCTTGAACACCAATTTTGGATATGCCAAGTGGTCATTTAGTGTGGAATTGAAAATAACAATATGATCCATGTAAACACTAATAAATTTATCCAGATAGTCGTGAAAAACATAGCTTATGAGGGTGTAAAATGTAGCAAGAGCATTTGTCATCCCAAGTGGTATAATCATAAAATTAAAGGCACCATAATGAATGACATATGTTGTCTTCACCATGTCTCCATTTGCCACCCTAACTTGATAATATCCTAACCTTAAGTCTAACTTTATGAAGTAGTGGGCAAATGCTGAGTTGACCAAAAAGGTCTTGAACCAGAGGGATAAGGTACTTGGTTAGCACTATGACCTTGTTCAAGGCTTAATAGTTCATACATAGCTAAAGACTATCATCATGTTTCTTCTAAAATAACATCATAGCACCCAAATGATGCTTTGGATGGTTGGATGAACCCTATATCCAAAAGCTTCTGCTTCCAAAGCTCTACTAATTATAGTGGTGTCATACTATAAGGCCTTTTCATAGGAGCTTTTACACTAGGTAACAATTCAATCTAGTGACCAATAGCTTTTCATGGTAGGAGTCTAAGAGGTATTTGGTTTGGCATCACATCTTCAAATGTCCTTCACACATTATGGGACTTTTCGAGGCATAACTTTCTCTCATTCACTTTCTCTACTTGCTAGGACTGCTACGTATAGGTTCTTATCTCTTTACACCCTTTTTAAACTGTAAAGTTGACAAAAGCCTAGTTTATTTGGGTTGCTTAGTTTGAACCAGCACAATAGTAGGGTTCTCACCCATGATTAAGAGATAGTTAGCTACTAGAGTAGGCATGGCTTGGGGTGCTAGGAGCAATTCCATTCTCAACACCACATCACAATCATCCATTTGGGCAACCACAAAATCTACTCTTTCTTGCCATAATCCAAGATTCACTAATAGTTGTTTTGCTACTTCCGCAATGGTAAAGGCTTTGAAGTTTACAACTTTCATGATGCCTAAGTTCTTCTCTGACTTCAAGCCCTGTCATTTAGCTTCTCCCTTAAAGATGAAATTATGAGTGGCATCAGTGTCCACCATTATACTTGTTATCGCATTTCTAACTATTTGTCCATTCACATGCATAAGTCCTTTATTCGATGTCTTCTTTATACTTTCAGCCTACTTCTTAAGTGCACTAAGGAACTATAGTGCTCCTATTTATTGAAGGTCTTCCTCTTCACTATCATAATCTTCACTGTCTTCCTTATAACATTTCTTGGTGACTTGCATAGTATTGAAGGCTACTTTTTTGGGGGCATTCTACCACCTGTGTGGATCATAACACAAGAAACATGCTAAGGCTTTCTTTCCCCTAGTGTTAACAGCATTGTAGGATAACACTGAGCTCATGCTATTGGATCCTGCCTTCTTGCTATCCCCTCCCCTACTTTTGCCCTTTTCAGCCTTATTTAGTTATCCTTCTCTTCCACTAAATGGCCCATTGTTTCCCAGGAGCTGCTTGCTAGGGTTATCAACGTGGTAGTTGGTTAAACGCTCTATGGTGACCAAGGCAACAAACAATTCTTGCACTTGTTGTCTGTGGAGTTTAGTCCTTACCCAGGGTTTCAGGCCTTTAAGAAGGAAGAACATCTTATCTTTCTCAAAAATGTCTCGAATGTCCAACATAAATGTTGAAAACTTTTTCATATATTCTCAAATAGCACCAATTTGTTTTAAATCCTAAAAGTGGCACCTAGCCATATACTCCATGTGCTCTAGGAAGAGCTACAACTTCAAATCTCTTTTCAAATTCTCCCAAGAGTTTATAGTGCATTTACCTACTAGGATATCTCTATTGTTTGTCCTCCACCAAAGCTTAGCATTGCCAATAAGGTATATGCTTATTGTTGTCACCACGGCCTCTTTAGAATTTGGCCTTATCACCTAAAAGTATTGTTCCATATAGAAGAGAAAATTCTTCATCTTTATGGTGTCTCACACACTACCGTAAGAGTAAGGCTTGAGCACTCTCATACACCCAAATTCTAGCCCTCCATGATTGGGGCCTTGGTTCTCAATAGCTTGGAGTGTGTAAGGGAGGCACTAAGCCATATACTCTGACCCCTAAACAAGTACCTCAACTCTCCACCAAGGGTCATCAAGCACTCCCCTTTAAAGAGCATTATAAACTAAAGGCCTAATGATAAGACTAGATATACTTTTTGTGAGTTAACATAAAGCCTTTTCTCTTAATTTAGGAAGGCTTTTGTACATTATTTTACATGGACAGATAGTTAAAAATCCAAGGATTACAACTATATGCTTATGTATTTGCACTAGATAAATGACCTTAGTTAAAATTACATAAATAACCTTAAAATGGGGGAAAATAAAAAACATAGTACACAATTCTATTGCCTAGAAGATCTCAATACTATGCTTGATTTATCCATCAAGTTTTTGTATTAAATTGAGTACATTTGCTTGTTAAACTGGTGCGTAAGGCCAACTTATGACACTATAGAAGGTGTTTTTAAAATTAGCTTTGTAATTTATGTCTTCCTTTAGTGGGTTAAATATTTTATTATATTTTATACTTCTTTTAGTTTTTATGATAAATATGATAAAAAAGAAACCAAGGGCTAGTTAGGTTTAACCAGTGAAAATGGAAATGAAATGGAATCAAATAAAGAAAAATAAAAATAATGGTAAATATTATTTTTTTATTTATTTGGTTTAATTGGAGAATGGAATTATACTATATATAATCCACTTTTTTGCTATTTGGTTGAATGGTGATTCCTGATGATAAATAGTGATAGATAGTAATTAACAATGGTAGATGGTGGTGGATGATGGTAAACAGTGGTACATACACAAGTGGTGGTTGGTGGCAGTTAACAATAGTAGATAATGGTGAATAATGATAAGTGATGGTGGTAGTGATTAACAGCGATAGGTAGTGATCGATGGTGATCATGGTGGTAGTGGTGGTGGGTAGTGGTTAATAATAAATGATAATGGTGGCAAATGATTATAGGTAGTAGTAGGCAGTAATCAACGATGACAGATGATGGTGAG
Organism: Saraca asoca; assembly: GCA_026873985.1. Lineage (NCBI taxonomy): Eukaryota > Viridiplantae > Streptophyta > Magnoliopsida > Fabales > Fabaceae > Saraca > Saraca asoca. Next base: position 10,335 of record JANHAO010011216.1, on the reverse strand, counting down.
CGGTGATTAATAGTAGTAAGTAGTGATGGGCAGTGATCAATAGCATTAGGTAAGGGTGCATGGTGGTTAATGGTGATAATGGGGTGCGCAATGATCAGCAATTGTAGGTAGTGATGGGTGATTATCAATGATGAAAATAGTGGTAAATGATGGTTAATGATAGAAAATAGTAGTAGACAGTGGTCAATGGTGATATATAGTGGTGATAGGTTGAGATGTCGAAGTTTCAAGAAGTGAGAGAAGTAAAGAGATATAAGTGTTTTTTATTTCTTATAAATAGCATAATCTAAATTCTTAGGTGGGAGAAGGATTTCAAATAAAAGGATCTATTAAAGTTAAGTAAAAGTAACAAATTTTACTACATGTAAATCAAACAACTAGTAAAAGGATTAATTTTTTTTTTAATTCTATTGCTAACCTCTTAAAATTTCCCAATCAAATGCCCCCTAAAAAGACTAATTAGCTCTATTTGAGAATAGATTCTTGTTGGTTTGTGTGGACATAAGTTATATAGATAATTGACTTAATCTATATAAATAAAGTGAGATATTGCCATTAATGTATTTTCTCTCCCTTATTTTTTTGTACATAAAATTTTTATTGTTTGGGATTTGAATGCAAAGATATTATCACATGACAAAACAAAAAAGATAAAAATGAATTATTAAGAAAATGAGAAAAATAAAAAAAAGAAAGGTTAATAGACGAAAGATTCATTATTTTAACCCAAAGTGTTGCCATTCAAAGTATTTTATGTTCTGTTTTCTAAATTTTTTAAAAGAGACACCTTAATTGAGTGTTTCTCTCCTAAAATGTATCATTAATATTTTCCACCACGCACAGAGTAAAAAAATCACATATTTGTTGAAAAAAATTATAATTCTTAATTTAATAGTTAGTTTTCAAAATATAATTTATTCAAATAATATAATGATTCCAATTAAATTGTATTTTTTCATTTTGTCAAAAAAATTATAATTCTTAATTCAATAGTTTGTTTTCAAAATATAATTTATTTCAAATAATTTAATGATTCCAATTTAATTATATTTTTTTAATTTTTGTTATAAATACCATCCTAATTGTGGATGTCCATATGAATTTTTGTATTCTTTAACTTATATAGGATATCTATCTTAATTGTGGATGTACATAAAATCTTTTATATTTTGCTAATTTACATAGCATGCATTTCTTATTCCTTAACCTACATATATTACACTTATATGATTTATTCACTTTTATGGTCCTTTTACTATTTTATTAGGTGAGAGTAACAAATGGACTTTATGTCTATAAAAAGTGGGTTGTAAGAAACATTCTATACAATTGTAAATAAGAGAAAATCTCCTCTCTTTACTATATATTGTTCTCTTCATCTATTTTTTAGTACTTTCTTACTTCTTTACTTTACTTTTATAATACATTATTAGCACAATTCTTTAAGTTCTCAAGAATTGGTTTCATTTAATCCTTAACATGTTCTTAAAGTGACTCAAAATTTTTAGGTAAATCTCAAATTCATTTATTTAGAAATATTATGATGAATAACACTTTTACTTAGAAAGTAATTTCTTTTGATCATTCTTTCATAATCTCTTTTCATATAATTTTGCTCACAATTTTACTGAAAATTCATTGGTTTTGATCTATATGTTTAAACCTTAGTTTTCTCAATAACTATTAAAATTTGCATCATATTAATAAGAAAGTGCTCATAATTACTAGAATAAAATGTTATTTGATAAAGTTAGAAAGTTACATTAATTAATCAATATTTTCATTTAGTCTATGCATCTTTATGTTGATTAATAATTTTCCCCAATATTCACCCTTTATTATATTGGATGTTTTCTAACTCATTTTATATGCCTATGATAGTATCATTATGTTAAACCTTACAAAGCCCGAATTTGTTGCCTTTGACATTATTGAAAAAAATTATTTGTCATTTAGATATTGAAATTTAGTTAGAAGCAAATGGTCTAGGAGACACAATTAAATAACAGAACAAAGCATCTAATCAGGATAAGGTCAAAGTGATGATTTTTCTTTATCATCATCTCCATATAGGATTAAAAATTGAATGCTTTGCAATAAAAGATCCACTTGTACTTTGGAGTAGTTCAAAGGAAATGTATGACCACCAAAAAATTATATTCCTCCCAAAAGTTTGTTATACTTGGATGCGTTCATGATTACATGATTTTAAAACTGTAAGTAGTATAACTCAACAATATTTAGAATCAATTCTTAATTAAAATTGTGTAGAGAAAAAATTACTAATGAATATATGTTAGAAAAATATTCTCCACTTTTCATGTGTTAAACATGCTCCACCACCAGCAACACCGTGAAAAGAGTTTTAAGAAATACTTTAAACTAATTTCATGTCCTCTTGTTCTTGAGCAAAATAATGAGTTTTTGATGAAAAATCATGAACTTCATCCAATTAGATTTGTTCCATTCCTTGAAGAGAATGCAGCAACTTACAACTACTATACTCACAAACAAAGTTAAGGTTGTGCTCGTGACTATGGCAATGGACATGGATGTGGCTAAGGTTGTTATCGTGGTGGTCATTTCAAGAACATAAGAAAGGCCATTGATCATATACATATTGTATGCCAAAATATCTTGTTGAACTTTATCTAGAATCATTATAAAACAAGGGGAAAAAGTTTGAGACAAATTTTGTCAACAAATGATAATTCCGACCATGGCGATATAACTCATTTAGATGTTTCTAACTTCTTCATCCACCCTGAAGAAAAAACTGATCACTTGTTTGGAAATAAAAGTGTCAAAAAATAAAATCTTTCAAGTTCTTTTGTTATATTTGGGTTTTACTTTTAAGTATGTTTTAATACCATTTCAATATGATATTTAACTATAAAGTTGTTATATTTTCAAGTGTCTTGTTATTTTTTTAGTTACATACATGGCATTTTCTTACATTAATTTGAAAACTTTTCATGTTATGTATCTTATTTCAATGAAGAATATAAGTACTCCTCTAGTTGGATATGTGATCAATGATGAAGATGCATATGTCATAGACTGTGCAACAATACAACTATACTTAAAGATAAGAAATATTTTTCTTATTTGATAATGCAACAAGTGAAGTCAGTATTATATTCTCTGGTACAAAATTAATTGAAGGCTCTAAAAGGGTTAATATATTATTACCTGGAGAAACAAAATTCCAAATTGATGATGTATTATATTGTACCAAATCTTAAAGAAACTAAGTTTCAAAGATATCCACTAAAATGGGTACCATATTAAGACAACAAATGAGGGAAATATTAAATATCTATATATTATAAATGGTGTCTCAAGTAAAAAATATATATTGGAAAAAATACTTGCATTTTCTTCTGGTTTGTATTACACAAACATTAGTACACTTAAAACACATGTCATAGTAAATCAAAAGTTTACTGATCATAATAATTTTGTTGTTTGGCATAACCGATTGTACCATCTTAGATCAATAATAATGCAAAAGATCATTATGAATTTATGTGTACATTCATTGAGGAACCAACAGATTCTTTGATCAACTGATTTCTCATGTATTGCTTGTTCTCAAGGCAAGTTAATTATTCAACCATCACTAGCTAAAATAGGGATTGCATCCCTTACATTTTTAGAATGTATATAAGATGATATATGAGGACCCATACACCCACCATGTGGACCATTAAAATATTTTGTGGTTTTCATCAATGTGTTAATAAGATGGTCACATGTGTGTTTTTTATCAACTCACAACTTGACATTTATGAGATTGCTTGCTTAATTGATTCAATTACGAGCATATTTTCTAGATTATCTAATCAGGAGTTAGTGAATTTACTTTTCATGCTTTCAATGATCATTTTACGTCTATTGGGATAACTATTGATTATCCTGTAGCATATGTTCATACATAAAAAGGTCTTATAGAATCGTTTATTAAGGGCCTTCCATTAATTGTAAGACTATTACTTATGAGAACAAAACTTCCAATTTTTACTTAGGGACATACTATTTTGCATGCAGCAACACTTATTTGCATTAGGCCAATGAGTTATCATAAATTCTCCTTTTTACAATTAGTTTTTAGTTAGGAACAAATATTTCACATCTACGAATTTTTGGGTTACGGTATATGTTCTAATTGCTCTACCACAATGAACTAAGATGGGTCCTCAAAGAAGGTTAGGAATACATGTTAGCTATGAGTTTCCATTTATAATTAAATATCTAGAACCATCAATTGGAGACTTATTTATGGCTCGATTTGTTGATTGTCATTTTGATAAATCAATTTTCTCAACATTAAGTAAAGAAAATAAGTAATTGGAAAAGGAGATTAGTTGGAATGAATTATCATTGTCCCATCTTGATCTTCATACAAAGCAATATGAAGTAGAAGTTCAAAATATAATTTGTTTGCAACATTTAGCAAATTAATTGTCAGACACATTTATGACCCAAAAAGAGTGACTAAATTATATGTACCAGTTACTAATGCTCCAATCAGACTTGATGTCCTTGTAGACAATCTATTGTTGCTAATAAAGTTAAAGCACCCCTAAAGTGTGGCAGACCAACTGGTTCCAAAGATAAAAATTCTCTTAAAAGAAAAAGAGCAAAAACTTAAGATGGTCAAACTAAAGATGCTATAACTCCATCAAAGTTCCCAAACATGACTAATATTATAGTTCCAAAAGAAACTTAGGTACATGAAATTTGTGAAAATGAAAAGATCTCAATAAATTATATCATGACTGAGAAAATATGGAATTGAAATAAAATAAACATCAATGATATTTTTACTTATAATGTAACACTTAATATCATGTATGATAATAAGGATCTTGAACCAAAGTTTGTTGAGAAATGCAAACATAAAGATGATTGGACATAATTGAGGAAGAATTGATTCATTTGCAAAGCGTGGAGTTTTTAGACCTATAGTTCATATACCTGATGTTGTAAAACTAGTAGGATATAAATGGTTATTTGTATGAAAACATAATAAGAAAAATGAAATTGAGATATAAGGCAAGACTTGTTGCATAAGGGTTTTTACGAAGACTTGACATTGATTATGACGAGACATACTCTTCCGTGGTGGATGCAACTACTTTTTGATATCTAATCAGTCTAATGATACATGAAATACTCTATTTGCGTCTATCGGATGTTGTTATAACTTATTTGTATGGGTTTCTCGATAATGCCATTTATATGAAACTCACCAAAGGAATTAAGTTACTTGAATCATATAATTGAAGTTTTTGAGAACTTTACTCAATCAAATGAAACAAATTTCAATACAGATTAAAGTAATCGAAGCATAAGTGGTATAACTATTTTAGTAAATATTTGTTGAATGAAGGTTATAAAAATGATCCCATTTGTCCATGCATTTCTATAAAGAAATCTGGATCTAAGTTTGTTATAATTGTTGTTTATATTGATGACTTAAACATTAGTGGAACTTCTAAAGAGCTTCCAAAAGCAATAGATTATTGAAAAAAAAAAGTTTGAAATGAAAGGTCTTGAAAAAATAATATTTTGCCTTAGTCTAAACATTTGAAAACAGAATTCTTGTGTATCAAACAACTTATATAACAAAGGTGCTAAAATAATTCTGTATGGACAAAGCACATTCATTGAGCATCCTAATGGTTGTAAGGTCATTAGATGTAAATAAGGACCCTTTTCTATCTCAGAGAGATTGATGAAAAACTTCTTAGTCTTGAAGTACCATATCTCAATGCAATTAGAGCACTAATGTATCTTGCTAGTCATACACAACTTGATATATCATTTCTTGTAAATTTATTAGTAAGATGTAGTTCTTCCCCAATGTGAAGGCATGGAAATGGAGTTAAGCATATATTTCAATATCTTTGAGGAACAATGGATATGGGCTTATATTATCCTAATTTACCCAAGCCTAATTTAATCAGTTATGCAAATGCAAATCTAAACCTTAAAATGCCCAATCTCAAATAAGCTATTTGTTCACATGTTATGGTATAACCATCTCATGGCATTTTATGAAACAAACTATAGTATCCATTTCTTCCAATCATACAAAAATCTTAGCATTTCATGAGGCAAATTAAGAATGCATTTTGTTAAGATTTGTAATTCAACATATCCAAAGGGTGTGTAGTTTGTCCTCCGAAAAAGAGTCCCAAGCAATCTTATAATAAGATAACGAAACATGCATAACCTAATTGAAAAAAAGGTACATTAAAAGTAATGGAACAAGATATATTTCACCAAAATTCTTTTTTGTTCATGATTTTCAAAAGAATGGTGGTATTAATGTTCAATAAATTCATTCAAGTGTAATCTGGCAAATTTGTTCACCAAGGCACTTCCTATTGTAACATTTGAAAAGTTAGTTCATAATATTGCAATGCATTGACTTAAAGATCTCAAGTGACATTATCATGAAGGGAAGTAAAAACCCATTGTACTATTTTTTCCTTAACCAAGATTTTTGTCCCATTAGATTTTTCTTGGTAAGGATATTAATAAGGTAATATTCTATTATGTATTAAAAAGAATGTTCTTTACAAAATGGACATCTATGTGAGAGTGTTATAAATATTGTCTTAATTGTGAATATCTATATGATCCTTTGTATTCTTTAACTTACATCTGATACCTATTTTAATAGTAGGTGTATATAGGATCCTTTGTATTCTTCTAAGGAAGCCTTTCTTCTTTCTTTCCTATATAAGCTACACTTATATCATTTATTTATTTTTATAGTCCTTTACTATATTATTAATTGGGTGTAATATATGAACTTTGTGCCCTATAAATAGTAGGTTATAAGAAGTTTCTTGCTTCTTTGCTTTACTTTTATAACAATTTTATAATAGCAATTCTTTTATTAAGCTTTATTCCTATTTTTTTATCATTAAATAGGACTAGGCTTTTTGAAATTTATGGAAAAAAAAGTTTTATTAACACAAAGGCCGACCAAGAAACCAAGAAAGCCCATGTAGATGAATAATCCTAGGTTTAATTACAATTTTAGTTCCATTCAATTGAAAACAAAAAATGCTAATTAGCATACAAAGTTTTGATAAAACAATAAATTGGTAGTTATTAAAAGATAAAATTAGTCAAATTCATCTTATCACAAAAAAAACTACAAATAAAATGAACCATTTATGACCCAAAAACATCCCCAATTTAACTATCGATATAAGGTGATCCATTAATTTCCTTTCCAATTATTGTTTAGATAGACTTCTATTGTAGCTTTGTATGCAAATTATGATTTTTTTTAATTTTTAATTTGACAAAAGTTATTAATGTGGACCTAATCTAATCTAATTTGTATATTTGAAAAATCATAATAAATAATTATATATATTTAAGAAGGATCGTATGCCATCAATTAATATATTTGTAATACAACAAATTTTTCAAAATTAAAATTTGGTAATAGAATAACTTTAAAATTAAAAAAAAGAAAATTAAAATTTCTGAGGAATTTGAAACTATAAATTTGGGGATGCGAAAGACGCAAATAGTAGAAATAGACCATATAAAATTTCATAAATATTTTAGAGATTAAATTCTTATCGTGAATGTTCAAAAGACAAAATTTTTATTTTTAAGATTCTATTTCTAGAAACTTTGAAAATATAGAAACTAAGGTTACAAATATCATATGAATACAAAATTAGAATCATTACAAAGGTATTCAATTTAACTAATTTGTCTTAAAATTTTATGGTCAACAGTGATTGATAAGTATGTTAAATTTAAGCTTAAATTGAAAGAAATAGAAAAATTACTAAAAAAAGAAATGGTCAACTTATAGTTATTGAGAAGTTGACTTACTTTTTTCCATTATACCCTTCCTTAGTTGGCTTCTCTTCTTCTTCTTTAGCTTCCTGAATTGTAAAACACATGCAAAATCTTCTCCAAGCTTGATACTTTCTTTCTCTACCTTCCCTTTCTCACTCATCAAGTAAGTCCACCAACCTCCCTTATTATTTTCTCAAATTTTTATCGTTGATTCCTCTCTTTTTTTCTCTTCATTTTGATATGAAAATTATGTTGATTCATTGAGTATAATTGAAGTTATGAATTTTTGAAGTCTATGATTATTATTTATGTCATTGTTCACTTCAAGAACCCATGCAAATTTTCGAGAAGTTTTAAAGCTTAAATCTTGTGTATTTATCCTATTTCTTTGTAATGAAACCATAATCAAATGATATATAATTGTTTGATGAAAGAAAACATTCAAATGGCTAAGAAGATAACATATTATTCTCTTTGTTTACGAAGAGTATTGAGGATTATAAGTGAGAGTAGTAGTGATATGACATATCCAGTCCGATTGTGAGTAATTTTTACCATTCTTATGATTTATAACATGTTTATTGCTTGTAATCTATTGAACATTTGGTGCTAGATGATGAAAATGGATATTTTGTGATTATGAGGCAAAATTTGACATTGAATGGATATGTTGATAAGATGATTAATTTGCTATTGAAATAGCTGAGTTTTATTTATGTTTAAACTTTCAAAATAGGCTGTGTTGAGATTCCATAGTCTAATGTTAAATTAAAAATTGTTCTCCCTATTTTTTCTGTTGTTACCTATAATTCCTGCTTGTGTGAGTCAAATAGCAACTTTTTGAACTAAGCCCATGATCATGCTACGAGAAACTAATAGTTTTGCTTTTATGATCCAAATTGAAATTTGAACTAGACTTGTGTGACTCGAATCAATCTTTCCTACCCTATTTTTCTATTCCGATTATGATTCTGATCGCATTTGTAGTTGGACTTCTCAAATGATTGCACATTTTGGCAAGCAGACTTGCATTTTTAACTGATTTCCCTCAAGTCAAATAAAATCTTTCATACTTAAAATCTTCAATTTTAATCACAATTCTGCTCAAATATCTTCAACAATTCTATTCATAATTTTGATCACACTTTTAGAAATTTATACATTGTCTGGCTCAATTTCATTTCTCTTTAACCTATAGTACATTCCCTTAGGTTTAATCTCATAAAGACCATAATTAACTCTAGTATAACAATTAAGATATCTTAAGAAAGTAACTCGTAAGCTAATATATATGATGATATCTAAATATTAAATTCAGCGGTTAATATAGATATGAAACAAGAAAGTATGAAAGTGATTGTGAATGTGTGTGATTGTTATAATATAGTTAATGTGAATAATTTTGTTGTGTAAAGTGTGATAATATATATGAGATATGGAATAGTGCATGACACCATAGATGATGATAAAATGTGATAATGTGAAATTGATAAGGTATTTGTTATAATAATAGAATGATTGAGAACTTAAGAGTTATTTGAGACTTGATTTGTAAATGATGAGACATGATGGGAATAATGAATGAGATCTTGGATCTGTGCATTCTGAAATGATGAATGGAATAAGGTTGGCATGGAGGAATAATGCTAGGATTGTGCAAGAAAAGGTTAGGCAGAGTAACAAGTAGATTTATATTTATTGTTATGTATTGTTTGACTTGTTTTGTTGCCATATAGAATGTGAAGATATGATATTATGAAAATGGAACACATAATGAGCCAAAAATGGTGGCTTGTGGCTATAAAAGCTTAACTCAACATAACGTGTTAAGGAGATAGATGAGTATTCATATTCAATATTTGCTAATGAGAAATGGCTATCCAGTTGTAGCATGAATGCATGTATATATGTCTTATGTTGTCTGATGATTTTATAAGTTTGTTACATTATATTCACTGAGTCCCAAACTCATTCTTCTGTGAATTTTTTTTTAGATTCTCAAGACATTGTTGCAAATCCTACCCTGGATAAGTAAGAATGGATAATGAATCGATGGAAGTCACTACTAACACTTTTACCACCACAACCTTAAGCCCCTTAGGAACATATCAAATAAATATATATTATACTATCATCCTAAATTTAGCAAAATGTGAAGTTCTCCATGATGTTGAAATCATCTTGTTAGAATTGCCTAATATACTTCTTATGATGACCTTAGGATGGTTTGATCCTTAGAGATTTACCATCGACATGTATATATCTATTGAATTTTTTTTGTAAAACTTGTAAATTGAAGGGTCATAAGGCTTAAAGCTTAATTATATTTGATAGGTTTGCTTGGCCAAAGGGGGCAGCAAAGCGGCCGAAAATTTCAAAAATTTTCCTTCCCTTTGGTTGAGCAAATTTCCCATAGATCCACTAGTTTGAGGTCTCAAAGCATCCTAGATCAAATCTAAAGTGAAGATAGAGCTTACTAACCTTTAGTCCAGC
>JANHAO010011215.1:0-17127 GCA_026873985.1 Saraca asoca | reverse complement strand
ATATTAGAAGATCCAAGGGCTCGACCTGGGCTGCTCTATACTGTAAAAAGCATAGGGGAATCCAGTTATAAATTTTCTAATTTGACTGAACTCGACATTTCCGTCACACACCTTAGCAAAATAGTGTCGTGATTCCTCTTGTATAGTATCTCTCCATTTAAAAAGAAGTCCATTGCCATTCTCCTTATAGTTCTCTTATCATTCGTGAGGCCCCTTTTGAATAGTCCTTGCATTTTATATATTACTTGATATGGTGATACCAAGGCTTTCCATCAGACTCTTCTTAAACATGAGCAATAAGCTTGTGAATCTTAGTTTTTGACCTTAATAACATATGTCTGATCATTGCCATTTACTTTGACCATGGATGATAAAGTTGCTAAAGCATCATGAATTTGATTATCCTCTCTTGGGATATGATGAAAAGTAATTTCTTTAAAATGTTCTAACAACTTTGTTATATGTCTATGATATACAATCAGCTTGGCATCTCAAGTTTCCCAATCTCCTCTCAATTGGTGGATTACAAGTGCAGAATTTCCATACACCTTTAAAACATTGACTTTCAAATCTAACATAGCTTGTATACCTATGGCATATGCCTCATATTAAACCATATTATTTGTACAATCAAAGCATAACTTGGCTATGAATAGGATAATATTCTCCTTAGGAAAAATTACAATAACATTAATACCATGCCTTTTTGCATTGGAGGCTTCATCAAATAACAATGCCCATTTCTCATCTTTAGGTGATTAATCATTATTGAATAGTATCATTATGTCTTCATCTAAAAATTCACATTGCATAGAACCATAGTCCTTGATAAGTTGAAGCCAAAAAATTAGCAAGCACACTACCCTTTATTGCCTTTTGAGTGACATAAACTATGTCATATTCAGACAACAACACTTGCCATCAAGCAATTCTTGCTATTAGAGCAGGCTTTTTGACAATGTACTTGATTGGGTCCATCTTTGATACAATCCATGTGGTATAATACAACATCTATTATCTAAAGCAATAAGCTGCCCATATTCACAAATTGGCCTTGTGAACTAGTTCAATAGGCAAATATGCTTGATTTTGAACAAAATTTGGTTTAAAATCAAGCATGAAGAGGAAGTTGATAATATAAATTTGGGAGAAAATGCACTTTTGTATTATTTTCCATATTTTTTTCTATTTATACTGTATTTGTGTCTTTTTAGCATAGATTATTTATCTAATGGGAGTATAAAAGTACATGGTTATGATCCTTGCATTTTTATTTTTGCATCCATATGAGATAGCATATTAAAACCTTTTCAAACTAGGAGAAAAACCTTTATATTAACTTGAAAAAAGTATATCTACTTATGCTATTAGGGCTTTAATTTAGAATACTCTTTAAAGGGTGCAATTGTTGACCTGGGTGGGCACTATGGCCTAAGCTAGAGATCAAAGTATGGTAGTTTAGAGACTCCCACTCAAAACTATGTAATGAGGCATATGTTAATAAAATAGAGTTGTCCTTTTCCTTATTAAAAAGGTCCTTTTTGATATACACTAGAGGTTACTAATATGGTGAGTTCTTTAAGACTTAATATATGCAGATGCCTTAACTACACGTTCATGTTTGCCCACAGACATGTTATGTATTGGATTTCATTGTATAAGGGATTGAAATATATTTCACATGTTATCTAACCAAGTGTGACTTGAGTCTATTGAAAGGTTGATATGTTGGATAAAAGTTGGCATCATATGTTGCATAGTATGGCCAAAAGAGTTACCAACATATGACATCATGCCCAGGTACAACAAGTATGCCCCAAGAGAGAGTATTTGGACTTATAGCCTGTGAAATTCTTACTTAAATAATATAATGCTTATTCTTTTCTTCCTGATTCATCATGTTACCCTAGTACATAACCTATGGATTCCTCAAGCATAGTTAAGTACATAATAAGGGATTTTTCTAGTGATGGTGTACAAATATATCTTGATTTTTTTGAATGATTCTTGGCATTTCTCATTCCATTCCATGGTCTAATTCTTACATAAAGCATGAACAATGGATCATAAGTAGTCATTAATTAGTATATGAGTCTAGCAATGTAACTCAACCTCTTTAAGAAACATCAAACTTCTTTCTCTGTGCGTAATATTGGCATATCTAAAATAGCATGAACCTTTTCAAGGTCAACTTCTATTCCATCTAACTAACCATAAACCCTAACAGCTTCTCTGATCTCACCCTCAATGTGCATTTTGCAAGGTTTAATCAAAGTTGACTCTTCCTTAACCTTTTGAAAGTATTTGTCAATCAATAATATCATTTTCTTTACTTTTTGATTTGGTGATCATATCATCGACATAAACTTCTACTTCTTTATGCATCATGTCATGATGGAAAGTTACCATTAGTCTTTGGTAGGTTGCCTTAGCATTTTTCAACCAAATGGCATTACTTTGTAATAAAAAGTGCCCCACAAAGTGACAAAGGTGGTTTTCTCCATATCCTTAGGATCCACCTTGACTTGATTAAGCCCACAAAAATAGTTTGTAAAGGAAAACATTGAATTCTTCATAGTGTTATCAACAATGACATCAATATATGGCAACAAAAAATCCCCTTAAGTCTTGTTCTATTCAAATATCGATAATCAACACACATTAGGATTTTTTCATCTTTCTTAGTTATTGGAACAATGTTGGTAACTCATTCTAGATACATGGCGACTGTAAGGAACTTAACATCAAATTGCTTCTTAACCTTTTATCTGATCTTTAGAGACATATTAGGTCTTATGTACTTTATCTTTTGCTTCATTGGTTTACATTTTGACTTTAATGGTAACTTATGGACAACTATACTTGTGTCCAATCCTAACATATCTTGATATGACTAAGCAAATATATCATTATATTTATAGAGAAGCTTGATCAAATTTTCCCATATATCTTTTTTCATCAAAGTACCAATCTTCACTTCCTTTTTATCTTCCTCTGTGCCTAGATTAATTATCTCAACTAATTTTTGATTAGGTTTGATCTCTTTCTCCTCTTCATCAACAAGTGTTAAGAGTTTTGTAGGTAAGTTAATCTCTTCTTCTTATTCAATCTCACTGCAATCAATAGGATGATCAAAGTTACATACAAGGGTCATAACACTATCATTCTCAAATGAATCACCTTAAAGCTTGAATTTAACGAAAACATATAGGAGGGAAAACGGGATTTAAGGAACAAAAATAACCAAACTAAAAGAAAGAGAAAAAATAAATAAAAACATAAATGATTAAAATCGAACATGCATTTTCATTTAAAGTGCACATTAGAATGAAACATGTAAGCCTATTTTACAAATAGCATCCTAAGGCCTTAGGCAAAGCCTTAAGTTATGGAAGCATAGAATTACTTTGAATGAAACTCTAAGACAATAAGAAACTTAGAGATTATTCAATTGTTGAGTTAAAAGTTTAGGGAGCAAAGGTACACTAAGCTAACACTTTCAATAGTGGAGTGTCCATCCTTGGTTGCTAGAATTTGGTTAAAGAAGGTGATTCTTGCACTCCAAAATCTTTGTTTGATATTACATATAAGAATCTTTTCATCTTATACCTTTAGATTTTTCAAGTGCGCCATCCTTCTTTTCCTTCTTTTCACCAGCAACCTCGTCCCCTGGTTTCACGTATCTTCCAACATGACCTTGGCCATTATCACAGGTGTCATAGATAGATATGGCCTTAGGATTTGAGCCCCTTCTCAAATGTAAGAAGTATTAGGAATCTCAAAAGTTTGGAATGATATCTCAAGCACCTCTTATGCGGCCTTAATATATGGAGTAAATGTTGGTAATGACGAGTAACTCTTTTTCTCCTAATACAACCACCAATTTGTTTTATGTTATAAATTTTACATTTTGGTGCAGGGTGAAAGGCACTACCCCTATTGAATGAATCCACGTCTTCCCAAGTAAACAACTTTAGGCTGGTGTGATATCCATGATTTGGAACAATATTTTCAAAACATTTAAGCTAGTTTGAATTGGAAGTTCAATGTCACCAATAACCTTTCTTCTTGTACCATTAAAGGCTCTCACTACCATAGGCTGGGTTTCATGTAAAATCCATTGACTAGGAGTTTAGACAAAGTTAATTGTGACATATTATTTAGTGAAGAGCCATTGTGTACAAGAATCCTTGCTATGATGTGGTCTATGCATTTTACTGAGAAGTAAAGTGCTTTGTAATGTTACTAGTAATACCACTAGGCTTTTCAAGGGAGATATCATGACAAACTTGAACTTGATTCAACACCTTTATTAACATTTGCATATGTAGCTCAGCATTCAAAAACAATGACAATAATGAAATTCATGCAAGTATACAATTCAACTGCTTAATCACTTTGTAGTCACTTTGCTTAACAAGTTTCAAGAATTCACAAGCTTCCCCTTTTGACATATTTTTCTTATACACCTTGGGCTCCTTTTTACCTTCTTCCTCAATAATTTTGTTTATTATCTCTTTTTCTTTCGCCTTTCTATATCTTTCTAATTCTTCCAAATTTCTCATTTTTCCAACTCTTCAAGACTGTAATAACAACCATTGCAAGTTGTTAGACTTATTAATCTAAGTCATTTATACCTCTTAGTTTTGATGTTGAAGAATAATTTTTTGATCATATTTGTTTGATATATCTTTATCATATTTTATTGCTTATTTTCTTTTGTTTTTAGGTTTCAAAGATATGCAACTTTCGTATAAGAGAATCAAGAATAGCTTTTAGGATTTATTTTTCATTTTCTATTTTTATAGGATCTTATGTAAATAAACTTAATTGATCTTTGATCTAAACATTTTTTTTAACTAAATAACAAGGCAGAAAAAATCATTTGAAGAAAAATAAGATTTTATAAAATAGTTTTTTATATGATGAATCAATGCGTACATTGATGCGTTGAAGAACTTGTGAAAAGTTCATTTAGAAATTGAAGTCACATTGATGCATGAAGAATAAATTGGTTTACTAAAAGTTAAGAAAAATAGATACTTCGATGCAGTAATCGATGCGAAGGCTTTGTACACCACACTACACATTGATTACCACATTGATGAGTTAGTAAATAATAGACTGCAATCAATGCTACTTTAATGTGTCAACTGAAATTCAATTATTCTATTATAGATGGTTACAACAG
Organism: Saraca asoca; assembly: GCA_026873985.1. Classification (NCBI taxonomy): domain Eukaryota; kingdom Viridiplantae; phylum Streptophyta; class Magnoliopsida; order Fabales; family Fabaceae; genus Saraca; species Saraca asoca. Next base: position 11,936 of record JANHAO010011215.1, on the reverse strand, counting down.
TTGTAACTACCTAAATACTATTTTTGTATAAATAATTTTTTCCATACAACTTCTTAACAATTATAATTACAATACGAAATCTTTCTGATTAAGAGCTATACATGATTCTATCTCTACCTCATCTAAAATTCAAGATTTTTACAAGCTTCTGGATCAAGATCATTTGAGCTTATCATTAGATGGTTTGAGATTTTTATCTCAAACACTGGTATTGTATTACCTCTCCTTTTTTGTTATTATCTTTTTGTTTTTGAGATTTCTAAGGATTTAGAAATCTTGTTTATGTTAGCAAGAACCTATTAATCTTATTTTTTTTTTAAGGTTTAGAAGAGCCTAACCCCAATTCTTCTAAGTTAGCAAGAAGTCTGTTAATCTCTTGTGTATTTTGTTGTAAAGACTAGCATTTTAGGAGCCTATAAATCTTAATAGTTTTTGTTTCAATTTAAGAGGTCTTTTGGTTAAGAAAGATCAAGTGGAGTAGACTTGAATTGTGGTTTCAATTCAAGTTGAACCACTTTAAAATTTTGTATTTTAATCTTTCTTTTCTATATTTTTACTGCTTTTGTTGTTAATTTTTTTTAACTCCTGCCAATTTCATATTACTGGTTATTAATTCTATGCATATTTCATTAAAAGAAAAGATTTAATTAAAGCAAAGGTGTATACAATTTTCCAACGAGAAAAGGGCAAGATCCACTTGATTATGCTTAATTAGCTTCTGCAATATTAATTTTACCCACCATTAAGGGACCTAAACGAGTAATACTACTAGTCTCAAATATGTTGGTAACAGATGATGCCGAGGCATAATTGGGTGTTGCCATGATAGGGGCATGGTTGCTATTTGGAAGAACTTGACAAGGATAGTTTCATGACACCTCATTTGTCTTTTTATAAGGGAAAGACCTAGGTATTTGAATTTTAATAAGTTCCAAAGAGTGAAAAGCAAGTACTTGAGAAGGTGACAAAGTTATGTTTAGGTTATAGCGAATTATCAATGTGCTAGGAGAAAATAAAGAGGTTTGAGGGTCACTGACCATATTATTTCCTTCAATAGCATTTAATTTTAATTGGTCTTCTCTAACATTAGAGCCTAATTGGATAAGTTGCTCATCCATCAACTTTTGAAGTAACCATTTGAAATTAATGCATTCCTTAAGGGTGTGCCCTTATTTGCCTCTATGGAACTCACACACCACTTTGTTGCCATGATCTTGGCATTAGGTGTCGAGACTATAGGAATTTCATGCCATGAAAAACCTTAAAGACAAACTTCATTGGCATCTTCACCTCAGACACTTTCCTTTTAATAGCTTCTTTTAACCCTTCTTCAATGACATTCATTCTTGGATTGCCATGGTTAAGCAAAGGTCACATTCGATGTTTTTGTCATTCCCTTGAAGCTCAAGCATTTGGCATTAAGTAGGGATTGTACTTTACTTTTAAAAGTAGGACAATTCATAATAAAGTGACCAATGGCTCTAGCTTGAAGGTCATATTGAGTGTTTAGGTCATACCACCTTGGGTAAAGAGGTTATATGGGTTTCATTGGGGGTTTAAGTTTTTGGAAGAACTCAATATAGGATATTAGGATGGGATCATATTGGATTAGCCTCCTTTCTTGGTCATTACAACCTCTTCTTAGATTAGCATTCTAGTATAGGTTTTGGTTTATAGGTTCTAGCACTTGTGGATAAGCTCTTATGGTTAATGTTTGAGGGAAATAGAGTGATGTACCATAAGGTTAGGCAAATGGAAGTTATGAGGTAGGAGTAATATATGGGTATTGCAAGAATTATAGTTGAATGAAAGGTGATTGGTTAAGCTTTGTTTGCTATAGCTTTCTTTCTTACCTTTCATAGCTAGTGGCATACACCTCACATTCTTTCTTCTCATTGACTATAGGCTTCTTTGCACTCATTACTTCAACAGAATTATCAATAATTCTACCAACTTTAATCCTATGCTTAATCTTTTCTCCAATGGTAACAATATAGGAGAAGTTTTACGGCACATTACTAATCATCTAGCCATAGAAAGGTAGGCCAAAGGTGCCCATGAATGTCGACACTATCTTTTTTTCATAAAGAGATGGATTTACTTGAGTAGCTAAATCCCTCTATCGTTAAGCATATTCCATAAATTTTTTAGTGGCATTCTTCATCATGTTCTGGAGTTGTATCCTATCAGGAGCTAGATCAATATTGTAATGATATTGGCTCAAGAAAACATCAGTAAAGTTTTTCCAATGTCACATCTTATTGCAGTCAAGCTTTGTGCACCATTTAGAAGTAGCTTTAGTCAAGCTATCTTGAAAGTTTATCATCATTAGTGCAAGATGCCATTTTTTAACAATATAAAGTTAGGTGATTTATTAGGCAAGTAGACTCATTAAACTTTTCAAACTTAAATACTTTGAACTTAAGAGGAATAACCATAGTAGGCACTAGGCATAACTTTGTTGAATCCACGAGTCCAGATTTGTTAACCTCTTCTATTGCTTGTAGTCGTTCTTTCAAAACTTCTAACTTCCCTTTGTTCTTAAGGTCATCATTTGAATTGTGTAATTTTTTTTTATCATTAGAATCATGGTTCTTAGGTGAGTTATGAGGTCATCCTATTGTTGTGAAGTAATAGGGTGGAAGTAGATATTGATATAAGAAACCTAAGGGTGGATATGAAAATGGTTAAGGATCGGTTGGTAGCGGATTGCCTCGCGATGGATTTGGGCTTAATGGTGGAAGTAGGTTTATGTTATAAGGAGTAAAACCATGAGGAAATTTAGGGCTTTAGGCGGAGCCATATTTTGATTATCTAATGAGGGTCCCTTATTGTCATTGGCTTTCTCAGTCAAAAATCCTAGAATCCTTATGAGTTGTTCCTTTAGTTCATGGACTTCTTTTCTCATTTCCTCTTGAACCCTCTTTTGTTCATCCATGACCCTTACTTAAGAATATGTCCTGTATCAGTGTTATGGTAGCAAAGTTCATTTTTGAGACGAGCTATGATGCTATACCTTTTATTAAATAAGAATTAAAGTTAAATGAGGCAAAAAATGACATAAGAAAAATGATGTTAAAAAAAGAAAAAAAACATACATGAATGTTGTGATGTGAATCAATCTTGTAAAGATACCACTAAAAAGACATTCATTCCATACTAATTCTCAAAGAAAGATTGATAGTCCATTCATTATAAAAGCATATTACTATTACAAACAAAGATAATGTTCAAACATTTAATAGAATTTGTCCAAATACTCAAAGTCCATGTAAACATCAGCTAGGAAACTTTGTGTCTCACTTGGTGAAAGTCATGCTTCAATCTCATGAGCCTCTCTTGCTCTTTTTTAGGCATTTTTAATGATCATTCAAACATTTTCAATTAGCTGATTTGATTGTTATTGAAGCTTATTATATATTTTTTTATTCAAATTGTGCACTCCTTTGATACAAATAATTATTGTCCTATAATAAAGTGTTTTGTTTCATTAATTGTTGAATTTTATCATGATGAGCAACTAGTTTTTGGTTTAGGCATTACATGTCTAGTTGAAGTGATAAATTCTCTTGGTCCTTTATTATAACATACACTTTAAGGCTTTGACACTTTTCTTTAAACTTTTTGATTTCTTGATATGCCATTTGGAATTCTTCATGATATTTGGAAGCTTCTTCTTTTTTGTGTTCTTGAAATTCTTATATCATTTTCTTAGCTTGAGTAGCTTTACCAACCTACACATCTTTCTCGAATGACAACTTCTTGTTCTTAGCAACTAGCATAGTTTGATTCTTGTACAATTGACTATACATCACCTTATGCCTTTTCTCTGCTTTAACTTGATAATTAATTGGTTTATCAAACACATGCATTGATGGTTTTAGACCATGTACTTAGGAGCAATAAAGCCTTTTCCTCTACTAGATTGTCATAACTTATAGCCAGGGTTTTCTTATTACATGAGCTAGCTTCCACGCATTGTATATACTTCCATGCCTCAATTATTTCTTTGACTTTTTGGGTTTCATCTTTATATTCATAGGAAAACTCTATATCTAATAATCTATAGGTTATAAGGATAAATTGTTTAGACCCTAATTGTCTTCTGACCAAAGCAAGCATATAACTTGTTACACCCTAAAGGCTAATGAGTGGGACCCATGATTCTTCCCTGCATCTATACAAGATTGGAACATAACGTATTCATAGAGCTCTTCATAAGAATTTTTTCATCTCTTTAAAGTAATTGATCCATTGACTTCTTATTAGTATTTACATGGTCATTTCACAACACTGAATTCTTGCAAGAAATGTGTTACTTGAATTCTATCTCAAGATACAAAAAAAAGAAAAAGAAAAAAAAGCTCAAGTTAGGAAGGTGGCTAATCATCCATATTGCTATTAATTGTGCACATCCATAAAACTTGTTTTTCCTTCCATTCTATAATGGTTGAGGGACCTAACTATTTTAGCCAAGATTGTTGAGATAGAATTGACATTATGCTGAATTTTCTCAAATAGCTTAATCATGTGACTATCAATATATCTTTTACTTTGGGAAGCAATACTAACCCATAGATAGTTAGAGCTAGCATATCTTTGCCTTATTCACTATCGATGTGTTCTTAGATGAATTTTATCAAGTAATTAGATGATAGGCAATAGTTATTACCTTTTCTCTTTCATGTGCTTTTCTAATTCACATTCTTTGACTTCCATTAGCTTTGACAACTGCCTTATAGACCCTTTTTCAATATCAAAAATAAATTTTGTCTTTCATTGCATTTTTCAAATGAAGCAACTTGTCGTGCTTTTCAATGGTTGGTATCATGTCATATGGATTGAATGTGAAGCAACGATAAGATGGATCGCAGAAATGCAACATGGCCTTTAGTATAGGTGCATCAACTAGAACAAACAATAAATATGTTAAATTTTCATACTTGGCTTGGAATTCATCTTTCTTCTCCATATTAAGCCAAACTTGCATTAATACTTTCAGGTTACTTTGTTTAAAGTCAACCTTCTCGATTTCAAGCTATTGGACAATTTTTCCTTGATTAATACAATTGCCACTCTCTTGCTAGATAGTTTCTGAATCTTGTACTACTTTTAATTAACTATCAAACCCTCCCATGCATCTAACTACAATTTCACCCTTTTCCATGTTTTCAATGTGAAGTAACAGTTATAATGACTTTTTAGCAATATATGTATATACTGAATCATGAATACAAGATGCATAAAAAATGCAACAAAAAAATATGTTAGTAAATTGCTATGAATATTAGAAAATGAGCAAAAATTCAACCATGATAGGCTATGGAAGTTTTTTTTTTCTAAAAATAGAACAAATTGTGTACAAATTCTAAACACAATTGTATTCTTAATCCTTCATTGATTATACTTTATTTACATTTATGAATTTACACTTAAGAATTCAAATAAAAGTAAATTATATTAAATCCTATAGGGCCATTATATCATTTTTATAAATAAACTTTCATATCTTACGTATATTAAAATAAAGAAATTAGGAATGAGAATATTCTCTTATTTGTGCTAGAAGCTAATAAGCATGCCTAGGCTTACCGCAATTAGTGCATGTGTTGATTTTGACCTGTAGCACCTAATGAGTGAAGATTCCCAAATTGTTTTTACTATTGAAATTACAAGGCTAGTAAGGCCCCCAATCCTCACCCATGATAGATTTCTAATGGAAAGGGTTCAATTTGAGTGGGGATGTTTCACTAGCCTACATAGAGATCGACGGTCTCACGAAGGCACCATTACTTTGCCCCTTAACTAATCCTACAAGGTTTTTAAGGGCCTAGGTCGGGGCTCATATGTGTGGTGGCCATACACAGTGTGTGTGAGAGAACCTACAAACAAAATCACAATCATGACAAATCACACCAAATAGAGAAACATGTAAAAGCTATAAAAAGAAAGGAATATTGACAAAAAGATGGATAATGATGATCTCAAAAGAAAACTATAAAAGATAGCAAACAAAATGTAATGGCTAAACCCCCAATTAGTCTCCAATGGAGTCACTAAGTTGTTGCAACGTTTTTGATTATGGCAGGTGATAAGATGGATGAACCACCCTATGCATAAATAATGATTTTATAGTATAAGATGAAAACATAAGATGTGTATAGATTTGAACAATTAAAAGAAGTCATCACCATTCATTTTTAATAGTGTGATTGGAACACCAAAATAAAGTCCATGTAATTTAGAATTCAGATTTGAGGGTTGAAAACTATTAACACCCTATAATGTCCATTCGTAAAACGATTGTCTATTTGTTCTAATGTTATCTTTTCATTTGAAATTGATTGATCTATTATATAATTTGTTTATTTACCTTTTTTCTAACAATAAAAAATATTTTATTTATTTATTATTTTTATACACCATATTGTTTTATATAATATAAAAAATAATATATGATTTAAACAAGTGTGAGTAACTAAAGAAACCATTGATTTTTGGGGCATGCTATTATGTTTACACTAACATGTTTACAATAATGACTATTAAACAATATTAAAAAACCTACTTTCATAAAATTTTAATTTTGAAATCAAAAAAATTGTTGTGTAAGGAAAATTCAATTTTCCTTTGAAGAGTGTACCACTTAATTAATGTCAAAACAATAGAAATATTTTCCAATTTTTATTTAGCTTAGCATTTTTTTTAAGGAAAGGATGCTTGATACAAATTAAATAGTTTAATATATTTTGTGTTAAATTCTTCTAACTTCATGATCAAATTTAGATAAAATAAATGTCTTAAGAATATTGAGGGTCATCACTATTGTATTCACAATCAAATCCCTCAACTTCAATCTGTCATAGGCATAATTTCATTTTTTTTTTATTTACATGTGATATAGACTTAGAATAACGCATAAAGTAAAGTTGGATTGTAGTGTATTACTAAAATTATGAGAGGTGCTCAATCTAATAATAATATAAAAATTGAGTTAAAAAGGAATTTCTTACTTGAGATATTGCATAAATTTTATTAATTAAACATGTCATATTAATTTTATTAATTTAATTAATATTTATCCTACTTCATAGGCAAATATGAACAAAAGAAAATACTTCAAGAATATTAGGAGCCATATTTATTGCTTCTGCAAGCAAAAGTTTATTATTTTTAGACTACAAAGATATGTGTGGAGATGATAGATAAAGTGACATATTTTAAAATACAGTGCAATATATATATATATATATATATAAAAACACAAAAAATATATATAATCATTTTATGTATAATAATATTGATGATTTCTTTTTAAAGTTTCACGAATTCATTTGATTTAATTCTTCAAATACCTTTCACCTTAAGAAAGGTATAAGAATATCAGAAGGGACCAAACTTTTAGTCGATTTTTAGTTTATTCTATGGTGGGGTATTATATTTGAAAATATAAATAAAAATTTAACATTTGGGGAAGTCATCTATTTGTAACAATAAATATATAAAAAAAATATCATAAGAAAGAAGAAAAAATAAATAAATATGCAGACATGCGATTAGTGTATAGAAAGACAACCAAACAAACTCTACATTATGCTTCTGTCTCTTGCCTTCTCGTTCAACAAATAGCTGGAGAGTAATACGATACTAAATGAATAATGTAAAATAAAATGTAGCAAAAGTCTAAAACAATAGACTAAATAATAGAATAAAAACAAAAGAGGAAGAGAACATAGATTGAAATAGACAAAAGCTAAAACAATAAAGAAAGAAGTCAAAAACAAAAAAGGAAAAAAATGGGACGATATCATCACTTCTTCACAAGACAGAGACCCGTTTTGGTCTCAACCTCACATACACTTTACGCCATTTTCTGCATCTTCATCTTGCACTTTTTTTTTTCAACAACCAAACCTTGAAATATCAAGACTAGAGGCTTGAGTTTCTACTTCAAGTCTAGGATTGGAGGATTGATTTTTAACTTTATCTTTTTTTCTGGGACCTATTTATCTCCCTTTCCATCAGCTTGTTCTTATCTCTACATGGCTTACCCTTTCCCTATTTTAACTATTTCTACTTTTTAAGATGCAATCATATAAATTAAAAAGAAAAAAATAAAATAAATAAGTGTTATAGGTGTGTGTGCCTATGAGATGAGGGAGGATAAGAAAGACATACCAATGCTTCACATTTTTTGGAAGTTTTTGTGACCTTTGAGGATTTAATGATTATTGGTTTTTTGATGGTATTTTACAATTTGTTTAGGTGTGTGTTGTAGGTATTACTCAGACTGGGTAAAAGAGGGTCAATCCAAGCCCAAAAGAATCAGGGGCAAAATAAAATAAAAGAAAAAAGGGGACAACCTAATTCAAGTAAGGTCGTAAGAGAGTCGCACAGCAGACCGCACGATGCGAGCCCATGGATTCCAATAAAAGGCACGGCCCAATTCAACCAAGGTCGCTAGAAAACCATGACGCATGTCGCATGATGCGATACTCACAGACTTCGAGCAGTAAGGGCAGCAGCAAGCTCTCCCCCACATCAATGAAAGTGGGTAAACATCTGACAAAGCAACCTAAGCACTCTACGAACCCGTAAAATGGGCCCTAAGGTCCAACAGTGATTTGCCTAGCATCTAGCATTTAATGAATAGTATGAATGTAATCATAGTTTTACATTGATGAATTATGAAAAATAACCCTCCCGCATGTATAAAATGGGATGGGAAACCATAAAGAAAGAAGGCAAAAAAAGAGCACTCTGCTAGATTTTTCATGTATTTGTATACCAAAGAATAGAAAATGAATACAACCACCGTGGATGTAAGAGTCATTTTGGACTTTGGCCGAACCACGATAAAATCTTGGCTTGATCTCTTTCCCCTTTTCTTCAAATATTCTCACTATTCATTACTTTCTATGCAATCACAAAGTAGTTTAGTCCTTAGAACCTTCGGTTGACTAATTATCAAAATCGATCATCAACATTTTGGCATGCCCAGTAGGACTAAACTGCTATCATATCCTTCATCGATCAAATACGATAGCAAGAGGAAGAGCGACCAGGAGTTCAGGCATTGCAACTAACTAACTAGATGGTCATGGAGAACATCGATGGGACATGCCTGGAGAAGAACATCCGATCCTGGCGAGTGCCTCGTCCACCTTCCCGGAGGTCGACGGTGTGCAGGCCTTGTGTTAGCGCCATGAAGCACTCGAAAGTATGGTGAAAAGACTTGTCGATGCAGTCAAGGCGTTAACCCAAGCGTGTACTCAAAGGGCTCGAGAACATACCAAGGCTGCCCTTACTGCGGAAGCGGCCCCACAGCTATAAGTAGAGGTATTAGCACAGAGGCGACAACCGACTAGGGAGGAAGCCTAGAGAGCTAGTACGAATCATTCCTCCAGCTCACAACCTGAAACAGAAGGTCGACGAGCTTGCAGGGATAAGAGGAACCAGTGAGCTGAGAGCTCACACTGGACCGAAGGCTCGAATGTGGGCCATGATAATGGTAAAGGCCAGTAATCTGAGGCCCAGGAACAAATGATCGAAGAGCTAATGCAAAGGGTGAGAAGATTGGAAAAGTGCCCTCTGACCCAAGACCAATTAGGTCGCTAAAAAACCTTGCTTTCCAAGGAGATCAAAGTGGAACCTCTTCCTCAATGCTTCAAAGTCCTAACTATCCCACCATACGACATAAGAAGTGACCCTTACGATCATCTGGATGCTTTCAACATACAAATGGATCTCCAGACTGACAATCCCCTGGTTAAATGTAGGGTCTTTCCCGCTACTCTCGGGGACGTACCGCGGCATGGTTCAAGAGTCTCCCAGCTCACAGCATTAATAGCTGGGAAGAGTGTCAAAATAAATTCATTGATGAGTACGGGGCCTTTAAGAAGCCGCTACTCTTGGGGATGTACCGCGGGCATGGTTCAAGAGTCTCCCAGCTCACAGCATTAATAGCTGGAAAGAGTGTTAAAATAAATTCATTGATGAGTACGGGGCCTTTAAGAAGCAGCTTATGCCATCTTGCCATCTAGCTACGATTTTCCAAAGGAAGGATGAGTCGCTGAAGGACTACATCACCAGATTTTGATGCGAAATCAGTAACGTAGAAAGTCCTTCCAATGATAGCATCCTGACGGCGATCTCGGCAGGATTGTTATGAAAGCATATACAAGTCTTCGGTAAAGAACTTGAGAGAGTTCTATGAGTGAGCTGCGAAAGAAATCCATTGGGAAGAAACCTTTGGCTCAAAGGGGTGTGGACGAAAGAATGAACCTAGTAGCTTAGTTCCCGATAAAGACGGAAAGAGAAGTAGTTGCGACACAAGCGGAGTGGCCCAGGTCAACAACGTGAGTGTTTGGCCCATGAAGAAAGCAAGAACAGGGCGACCCGAGCCCCAAGGTCACTATAGTAACTATAGTATCCTATCTAACACCCTGGAAAGGATATATGTCCTGGAAAAACATAAGCAGAACTTCGAATGGCCCAGACCACTAGTGACCCCCCGAAGTACAGATATCCAAATAGGTTTTGTGCCTATCATAACGACATAGGACACACCACCTCAAAATGAAAATATCTAAAAGATGCGATTGAGTATCTCATTCGTAAAGGCTGCCTAAAAGAATATATGATATGACCGATAGGCCAACGATCTCTGCAGAACACAGAATGGCCACCTTCTGGCATCGAACTAGAACAAGCGGCCATGGTCAGGATCATATACACCATTCATGGGGGACCGTACATCACAGGAACTTCACGAAGCTCACAAGAAAGGTATGTACGGAATGCAAGCTATGTCATGTCCATGGGTTGTGAGTCTAGCAGACCCACCAAAAAAGTAAAGGCAACTCCCAGATGCATGACTTTCATAGATGATGACGAACAAGGAATCCAATCTCCCCATAATGACGCTATAATCATCAGGGTCTAGGTTGGCAACGTCGAAGTGCAGAGGATCATGCTGGATACCGACAGCTCAGTTAATGTCATGTATAAAAATTGTTTTAATAAGATGGAACTAACTCGAAGGAACCTCGAATTGTGGCTCGATCCTCTTTTTAGTTTCATCAGAGATGTAGTATTTCCTGTAGGGTGAGTCAGGCTTCCCATCACCTTAGGGGACAAGGACCATCAATTGACTGTTTTGACAGATTTCCTGATTATGGATTACCCCTCAGCTTATAACATAGTCCTGGGATGACTAGCGATGAATGATCTAGATCTACTTATGACCACTAGAACCTTGATAGTTTGATTCCCCACTTTGAATGGGGTCGGGTGAGTGCGGGGTGAGCAGTTCGTGGCCCGACGGTGTTATGAGGATGCTATCAAGCTCGGAAAGAAAGGCAGAGGAATGATCGTAACTCCTCATGAAGAGCCCTGTGCCCTAAACTCAATTGAAATCAGCCTTGATCTCAACCCTCGTGATTGGGAAATAGACAGAGAGACTGGGCTGGTCGAAAAGCTCGAGGAGATCGGAGTCGATGATATATATGACTAGAGATGCCTCAAGCTGGAAAAAAGTCTGCCCTCCGACATGAAAGACCAGTTGATAAATTTCCTTAAGGCTAATCTAGATGTCTTCACTTGGAGTCACAAGGATATGGTAGGGATCAAACACTTTGCCCTCGATAAGATGACAGAAATCATATCCCATACTCTATAGGATATGTCACAAATATACACGTATTAGATTCAGGCTCAAATCATCCGATTACACACGTCACACGCATAGGCCATTGATCAAACCATATCACATATGTAGTTTGATCTATCGACTTGGATGAAACATTGTTGAGTAAATACTCGACTTTTAGAAATACATATCCCAAAACATTTTTGAGAGTTTTGCGTAGCCTAATATGGAATGAACTATGTCCAACAAAGTTTCATTCCTTCTTTCTGATACACCATTGTGCCAT
>JANHAO010011214.1:0-17123 GCA_026873985.1 Saraca asoca | reverse complement strand
CACGATGCAACTCAAGATTAAGAAAAAAAGATGGTCTGTGATATACAGCTGAAACAGAATTCCAAGAACCAATACTAAGAAGTAAACAACAATCATTATAGCCAGACATATCATCACACTCTCATTTGTTGTAAAGAAATACTTTGTCGCTATAATTGCAGCCAAAGTCTTTGAGAAATCATTGGAGATCCCTGCTAGTTGTTTGTAGATATCAGCCATTTTCTTCCTGAGACAAATTCATTAAAAGGAAAACGTCACATACAATTAGTTTTATTAACCTTATTTTACATTTTTGTCTGCAAATTGAACGAAAATAAGAAAAGAAAACACAGCATAGAAACCAAAGGGCTTGGCGCTTGCAGTTTGCAACAATCTCTTGCTGGTTCATAGAAATACCGAAAACAGAGCATAAAGCAGTATAAAAGAAAATCATGATAAAGTTGAATGTATGAATTCATAATAATGCAAAAGGGTAGCAGAAGTTTTGCAAATATTGAAAAAAGGGTGAGAAATGACCTTGTTATTGTTGAAGCCATGGCTGGGTTCAGGTTTGTTGGGTTCTCCAAAGCTCTGTTTCAGCGTTCTAAGATAAAAAGGCAAGTGATTTTTTTGGCTGAGTCAAGGTAGTTATTTATATAAAGGGGCCTCAGAGGACTTTAAGGCTTGGGAATATGCAAGAAGTGAAGACTCTTGCGTTGTTTGAATTGTATACGCCTTTGGTGGTTTGTCAAAGTATGATTCGTCAAGTTTTAAACGTATAAAACGACCGTGCTTTATACTTTCCTTTGCTGTGTACTTGTTGGTGGACATGTTGAAGCGTCAAGGAATATTTCATTTGACCTAAGTGTCCTTTTCATTCTGATTTTGTTTTCCTTTTGGGCCGAATCCTTGGCTCTGCCTATCCTTACAACAATTACCAGGAAAGGACAACTACTTTTGTTTCTCCATAATCTTTTCTCGATCGGAAGCAAATTTAACCATTTTTCTTTTCAGAAATATATATATATATATATTATTTTTAAAAGTTTAAATAAAGAAAAAATTGTTGTATATGAAAAAAAAAAAGATTAATATATATGTTTAAAAATAAAAAAAAAATAAATATAGTTAATTATATTAAAATTCAAAAAAGATAACTCAATTTCCTCCTATATTGACTTGTGAACGGGAAGGCATAAATTGACGAAAAGTGTATTCATTAACGAATGAATTTAAGATTTTCTTTTCGATTTTTAAGAAGATTACATTCTCACACACCTGCATATTTTGTATGACTATAAAACGAATAAAATCAAAATGTAATTAAATTTCACTCAACATAAAAGTTACTATTTATAGCTTCTGCTCCACCAAAAATCCCAATTAAGAAAGGATATGTTGCATATCTATATGAAAAATGAAGATAAGAGGAGTTTATTATAATTGATATACCAGCGATGCTACATATGAAAATTTAAGAGATAAAAGTATCCAAATTTTAAGTTAATGTACTACCTTTTTTAAAGTATGAAGCATATTTTAAACATTTTTTCCCCTTTTAACCCTTCGTTAATAAATCAAATGCAAAACCAAAAATAAAATAAAATAATAATAACACTTGCCTAATCAAGGAGGAGACCCAACCCTTCAGAACCAGTAGAGTACACGAATATCCTGTATAATGTATATAATCTCAGAGTGCATTGTTCACTCTCTCTTGCATATTAAAGAACTTATAAAACTATGAATGTTTTGGGTAAGTTAAGATGTATAAAGACAAACATAAATACGAGCATGGATATAGACTTAAATAGAGGGATACAATAATTTTTATTTTTTTTAAAAAAGGGTCTTATGAATGAAAAATGACATATCTAATACGTCATGAACATGCAAACGAATGCGTTTTAGACAACAAACAATAAGGAGAGTAACATATCCGTACTTCCTAATTCGAAAAAGAAAGTGTATGCTACACTTCCCTTTTGGGATTTGTCATGCCCTGACTCTAGGCATGTGATCGGCGTAGAAGGTCACTCATAAGAAATCTCCTACAAGTTTAACTATGCATATTAGCTCATAAATACATATCTATTTTTGTCGAAAATTTGATAGAATTTTTCCTATAATCTAGACACCTAGGCGCAATGCCATTATACACAATGAGGGCCGCACGTCTATCAAAATCTGTATAATAAATAAAAAGACTTATAGTAACCCAGACTAGACAACAACAATCTATTGGACATTTAAGACTTAATCACAAACATAATGCAATAAGTATTCCTATCCAACTGCTAAGTCACAATACCAATTTATACCTTTATCTCCACGTAGAGGGTTATCCGGTTATTGAGCAGTACTTGAATCAATGTGAATGCTCTGGGCTTTGAAAAACATAAAAACAGAAAGAGCGAGTTTCTAAGAAACTCAATGAATAAACAATCCTATGATCATGCAAAAATCCTCTTTTTTGAAATCATGCTCAAAAGCATATATATAACATAATTTATGGATATAATCGTGTAGATATGCTTGCCAGTTCTACAACTATAATATCATTACATGTTTTTAAAACTATAATTTAGCTAAAAAATTTATTTATTAAAAAGCATGATATTTTACAATATAGTAATAAACAAGAGAAAAAGTGTAACTTTCGAAAAAAATTTATTTAAAACTCAATATAGTAAAACTTACTATTGGATTCCCAATGAATAATTATAAGAAGTAACCAACATAACATAGCATAATCATTTGTCATAAGCCACTCTACACATCTGCCGAGTGCTCATGAACAATCTAAATATCTCCGAATACATCTATCCTTATCCACTCCTACCTGGGGAAATTTACAAGTTCCCATGTGCACTTAAGGGTTACCACCTAATTTTTCAATGGATTTAATATCTTAATCATATTTAAATGACATTATATAGTAAAATATACAACTGAATCCCAAATGAATAATTACAAGACGTAACCACCATAATATAATATATCAATGCCAAAAGCCATATGACATGTCTGGCAGATGCTCATGAACACTATACTTCTTTATACACTTCCACCCTTATCCACTCATGCTCGGGGAATTCACATGTTTCCAAGTGTACTCGAGGGTTACCACTTAATTATTCAATGAATCCAGTATGACATTCTTATTCAATTCAGATCACATATCATAAGGATTTTGAAATGGGTAAACAACATTATAAAAAATATTTAAAAATCAATTAAAACATTTTCATTCCTCAAACATCACATAATATACATTTTCGTCAATTCCAATAATTCAAAACAATATAGAAATCATACTCATCAATTCTCATAATAAACAAGATAACACTACATATTTATACAACATATGAATAAGTTTTACAAATCATGTAGTCATATCATAAAATTTCATTTTCTCCAAAAAAAAAAAAAAGAAAATCATGAAATTCCATACATAAATATCATATCAAAATTTAAAGAGGGTCTTTTATGCGAGAAGGACCATTTACTCACATCCATGTCACAGAACTTACAAAATTTAGACAATTACGAAATCTATAGTTTATCGGAAAGGCATCCAATTCAACCTAACAGCAAAACTTTCCAATTTTCTTAACTATTCATTTCTGGATTTTTACACAAATTTCTTCACATTTTGTTATCTAAGTACTACAGAATAAAACGGATGATTTAGGATTACTCACCATGTTCCAGAGTAGCTGTCCTTAACTTGCCGTCAGCCAGAACATCGACGGTGGCCCAAAAGCCATGGCTGGCCAAACCAACTGTAAGCAGGGGAAACCAGGAGAGCTGAGCTGCTGCCTATTTCTTCAGCCAAGGAATACGTTGGAGAGGAGGAAGAAAGTGACCGTGATGAAGGGACAATCAGATAGCAGTTGAAATTGCCATGATCGAATGGCTAGAGCTCACCAACAATAGCAAAAATTTCAAAACGAGCAAGCCAAAAAAGAAGGAAGAAAAACAGTGGAGTCTTGTTGGGCTCCCGACGGTTCACTGGGACTTGAAAAAAAGGCCAGAGATATGTCAGCGACGTGAGAAGCTTAGGAAGGTTCTGAAGAAAACTAGAGAAAGAAAAGAGGAAGAAGAAGAAGAAAAACAAGCAGGGGAAGAAGTCGTTTGGCGAGGCGACTGGCCTGTGTCATTGGGTAAGGGCTGTGCCCTTATTTATATTTAAAACTATTTTTATAATTTTCATTTTGACCCCCAAGATCTGCACTACCTTACACTAGGGCTCTAAACTTTATGTCACCTTAACAAAGGCCCCAATTTTCATAAATCTTTTTAATTTAGTCCCTATCAAAATTTTCTATTTAGTAGCATTCATCTAGAAGCCCTTACCTTATAACATTATATTATTTTGGCTTAATTATAATATTGATCTTCCTAATATACAAATTGATTATATTTGTTCCATCTTAATTACAATATTTTTTTTTTTGGTTTTTCAAATACATAAATTGAAACATATTAGGTTTTTATTAATATTTTTTGTCAAATTAAAAACTAAAAATTATAATTTCATATAAAGTTACAATGGAACTCTATCTTAACAATAATTGAGAAAAAAATTAGTGGGTTACATGATATCAACAACTAAATTTTAGATATTTTCAAGTTATCAGTGGTTCATGTAATTTGTAAATTTCTAATGTAATCAAGTGAATTTCACTAATTTTACTTTTTAGTAATTGCCAACTTATAGTCTTACCAAAACTCTTTATGTTTATTAGAATTTTATGTCCTCAATCTAATGGAAGTAATCAATTTAGATCTAATTTATTTAAATTTATGTATTAAAGGATTCAAAATTGAATATTATATTTAAAATAATTAAAATTGTAATTAAGTTTATATTATTCATCTACATGGGATTTGTTCATTAACAAAGAAAAAAAAACTATTTAGCAACCGTTATATTGATGCATGACGATTACCGTTAAATCTTTCTTGACCCATGTATCTGCATGACGATTCCTAGAATTGCTACAAATACATCGGTTAGGAAAGATTTAACGGCGATTATTGTCAACGATGGAAATGTTAACTTAGCAACGATTTGTCATGTATTTGGTAGCAATTCTTTTGTTTTTTTTTTAAATTGATTTTTTGCAGCAGTTATTCATGTATTTTGCAGTGGTTATCAAGTTCTTTTTTTAAATTGTTAATTGTGGTTGTTAATGGTGCATTTTGAGGTAGTTTAATGTTTTTTTTTTAAAGAAAATGTATTCCACAATAGTTTTTGTTTGAAATTAGTGATAGTTTATGGTAAAATTAAAAAAATTAATATTTTTTGCAATGATTATTAATGTTTTAGTAGTGGTTTTTGTGATTTTTTTTTTAAAAACTTGATTTTCGCAATGGTTAATTATGCCTTTTGTAGCGGTTTTAACTAAATTTTTTTAGTAAAAATATTTTTCCTGACAATTTTTAATGTTTGTAGCTTGCGCTTTTTTTTTTTAATTTTTTCCTATTTTAATTTTTTTATACCATCTTACCTACTACATGAATAATTTATAATAAATTGATATATTTTAATACAAAACAACAAAATATATTGAATTGAAATTTCATGTTAACAAGAAAAATCCAAACATTTTTTTTATCAAATAATAAAAATCATAAGTTTAAACTTAATTTGGCATCAATCCATAGTACATTGATCTAACAATACATATTTTCAGTTGAATTTTATATTCTTAAAATCCCAACGATATGTGCTTTATAGTGTTGGTGCATCATGACTAGTAGAGAAATAGCATATTGCTTCTGTGGCATGTCTACTTCTTGCATTTGGGGGGCTACAAAAAGAATTAATAAATAATAAACTCCAAGTATTTTATTTACTTAATTCTGAATTTCATTATATAAAAAGGACCCTATATCAATTTTGAAGAAGTTCATTTTGAAACTTAACATGCAACAAAGTTGCAGTGTAACCATTAAACCAGCAAGCCACATAAGCTCACATAAATTCTCTTTTCATTCCTATTTAACAAAACCAAACCACAATCATAACCCATAAAGTCATCTAAGAGAAACTATTCTTAAACTTCAACATATAACCAAAAATCAAGTTAAACAAGTAGAAAACATAATATTTGTCCAAAATGAAATTAAGCTCAACTATTCTCAAACATAGCCTGCCATATGCTGAACCTTAACCTCAGCCAATGTCAACCATTGTTGCTAGATTAGTTTTATTAGGGGAGCTAAAAGAATTTTTGTTTTGAAACCATTTTTGTAGAATAAACTAGTTTTATTAGGAGATATCAAAGGCAACAATGGAAAATTTGGAATAGAATAATCATGAAAAGAAAGAACTCTAACCAACAATATATCTATAATCTAAAAATAAAAATCAATGGTTCAAAAGAGACATCATTTCCAATAGTAAGTGAAGCTTAACTATTAGTTAATAAATATATTGTTCAAAAAACCATACAAGAAAGCAACATAGTAAACAAAAAAAAGAATTAATTGGAATTAATTGTATATATCTAGAAAGATTGTTGTAGAAATTTTCAGCAAGCTTTTGTCCCATGGTGATTATGAATGGCTAAAATCAATTAGTAACATCTTAATAGAAAAGTGGATCTAACAAGCAATTAAAATTCAAAAAGGGATAACGAAGTAATAAAATGTTCACATTGAAGTTATATTTTACTATTGATGCACATAGTCAGCAAGGCTTTGTTTCAGTAACTTAACTAGTCTAAAGCTTTTTCTAAATCCACATCCAACTAAACAACCAACACATCACCTAAGAAACTTAACACCAACTTATGTAGCAGCAATACCTATTAAGGCAATATCATATGTATCCATTTCAACAAAAGTAAATAAAAGAATAGAAATTTACTAGTAGAAGGTAGGCTATCAAATTAGCAATTTCATCAAGAATTGCTCCAAATATTCTTTGAAAAAGCATTTCTAGGACTGTTCATACAAATTCCAAAACATATATGTGTGGGTGTATTTTGTGTGATGTGGTTAGATGAGTGAGAAAGAGAGTGAAAGGGGCGGAGGACCTCTAAAACTAAGAAGGCAATCAACATGCTTGAAGCTATCAACACCATTCCTACACTATGGTGGAGACGAGCATAAGTGATATATATATATTAATTAGCTTAAAAGACAAATAATTAAGTCATGGTAGTCTATAGTAGATTGAATTATATGCTTGTTAGTAAGGAAATTAAGAAAAAGAAGTAGTATTATGTTAATAGTTATCATTGTTTGTTAAGCTACAATTTTACAAGCTTGATTCCTTTGTTTATGTCCCTTTCATTCTTGCAATATTCCAGAATATATCATGGCCTTATCTAATCATCTTTTAAATATTTAAAAAAAGAGTAACCTTATTAACTATCCCAAGTATAATTTCACAATGGGTATGCACCCTCGTGTGCATATGTGTGTGTGTGAGGGAGAGAAAGAGAGAGAGGATTTTTTTGTATGCTATTGTATGTCTCAACATTATGAAAGTTCTACTAGCTTTAAGATTGAACTTTAGTGTAATTTGTTTCAAAATTGAAATTTAGAGCCTCCAGAGTATAGAGGTATAGCTTCTTGCATAATTAAATATTCTCATTCACTTTTCTATTCTGATCATGCTGAATGCCTTTTTTTACAGTTGAAACAATCCTATTAGCATTTCAAAACTACATATTAATGCTAGGAACAAGTGTGATAATCCCTTCATTGCTTGTTCCAGCCATAGGAGGCAGTCATATAAGCTAAATATTTTCTAAGTTGTATTCTTATCTTATATATTCATATATTTATCCTGATATACTTTGTGTGTATATGGGATGATGAAAATATTCAAACCACTAATTGTTAAAAGATTGTTGGATGGAATGACTACATTATGTCAATTGTACACTATACAATGATGTTACCCAAATCTAAAGATACTAGTCAAACCAATTGCCTATCAGGTTGTTCCTATTGGATTGATGTGTAGTTGATGTATGCATTTAGTCTGTACTAGAAAATTTTAATTTGACTCTTATGGTTTTTTTAAGTAAGAAATAGAGGTGAAAGAAAGGAAATAGAAGGTTAGTTTTCTATTTTTAGCATTTGTTTTTGGAGGATAAACATAAACAACCTTCCCAAATAGAACATTTGTCTAAATATTATAATGTTTGGCCTTTTCAACACTAACTACTCTTGCTTTCATTTCGATTTCCCTTATTTTCAATCAAATAATATTTTATTTGTAGTGTTACACATTTTCTTTAATTTTTACAATGTTATATAGAGAATTGTTTTAATAACTTAAAACTTAAATGTAAGAATAAAAAGTTGAAATTTCATACATGATAAACAAGGAAAACCTCTGATAAGACACTCAAATTCAAGGAAAGTGACCAAAAATTGTACTATTGCTATGCACTTATTATGAAACAAGCCATACTTTTTTTTATCAAAATTAGACAGGAAAAGTGGGAGACAATGATAGTTTTGAACAATTCAATTTGCACTATATATTCAACCAGGAAGTATGTAAGCCAAATAATAAAAATCTAATAAAATAAAGACAAACATATCACCTTATAATGGCACCCTGCTGTCACTTTCTCCCTGGAGACTTTTTTTTTACCTTTGCCAAATGTCTAACTAGTAGGAAAGAAAGCAACTATGAGACTAAATCAACTCTAATCAAAGAAATATTTGATGATTAGAAGTGTAACACAGTATTAACAATGTTAAAAGACCAATGTAGTTTTGTCTTCAAGAGAAATTTTTATTAGTCTACTCTGCCTTCCATCTAGAGAAATTTTTCAAAGCTAACAACAATTTTCCAAGGAGAGCAAAGTAAAAGAAACAAAAAGGAGAAATTTCCAGTTTTTAGAAAATCTTTTCTTGCATGATAAGAGGGAAACATAAAAAAAAAAATTGATAAGAAATATGTGGGCTCATTGTATGAACATATAAATATTTTAGTTCTCAGACTATGATTCTTTTAGTCTTTCTCTCTCTTAATTGAATAAAAAATTTTCTTGCTTATGTGTGTATAAGAATTTATACACAAGTAGTAATTTTTTTGTTTGGTGAACTTCTATTCTTATTAGATAAGAGGGCTTGTTTGATTCGAATAATGGGTGAGATAGAAATGAATATAAGATTATATCATAGTAAGTAATACTTCTAAGATTTTGGATTCAATTGATCTATGTTCCTGAAGTTAAAAAATAAAAATGGTTTCACTTATTGTAAAATAAGAAAACCATTTTGCAATTTCTAGCCACTCCAGTTGAAGTAAGAATATTCAATTAAGCCTTGACAAATTTTGAGGAAGAAATGATGTCTTAAAAACAATCTATATTCTGAATCCTTCACATGACATTACCATCATTTACAACTAAAATTTAACACTTCAAGTAGAATGAGAAGAACTTGGATCGCATGCAACATGCCTATATATTTTAGATATATCACATGATGCATTATGCCTATATGCAGCATTGCTTCCTTGTTCACCCAAATTACTTTTTGGCAAAACTGGACCATTCAAAGACACATCTAACCCAATCATTGCTAACAAACATATTTCCAGTTATAACTTTGAAAGGATTCAACTTTAATTATCAGTCGATAGAAAAGTAGAGCTACATACCCTGCAAGTTATCACTCAAGATGGCAGCAAATACTAGACAAAATTTGGCCAAAAGAATATTAACCTTCATAATTAACAAACTATCCATATCATGCTAGAGAATGTTTGATTACATAGAAACCATCATTTAAATGGGAGATGAAACTGCTAGTTAGTAGTAAAAAAGAAAGGAAAAAGCTATAGAATAAGTTTCCCTATTAAAAAATTCAACATTTTTTAGTGTATATAGTCATAAAAAAAAACCTTCAAAAATTGCATCTTTGCATGAAATCAATCTAACACTTCAATTATAAGAACATAAAATTGTTGCCTTTCATGAAAAAAGGAACAAAGTACCATCGTAGAGAGATAAGTGATCCTTAGTCAGTTGGTGACATACAAAAGAAGATAAACACATTGAACAAAATCTTAACTTCTATTTTTAATTGAACCAAATCTACTAATGCTGAACAAGCACAAAATTTATGACACTATTAAAATATCAAAAAGGTCAGAAATTTTTGATGGTTTCTACTCCTTACAAATAATATAAACCACCATTCTCTATATATCCTCATTGAGAACATTTCCTTTTCCAAGGCTAGTCAAAACTACTAATAGCAACTTAAAACTCCCTTCTTGGCACAATCCACTATTTGACTTATTAGGTTGGGTTAGAGCATTGATGTTAGAAATGGCCACTAGTTTCACTCCCCCACTTATTTTAAACTTTTTGGACTCTATTCATTAATCTCTTACAATATAACCTAACAATACTCAGTCTCATTCATTTTGATTATGAAAATTCCATAAAGAATTAACATTACAATAGTCTTTCAAAATTAAGCTAACTGATTTTAAAGTTGAGAGCCAACTCTAGAAGAGGTAGCAGTGGTTTTGGTTCAAAGCGGAAGATGAGTAGAATGGCAAAGAACCTTTATAATGTTGATGTGTACCCATTTGTTATTATGGAATTTTAATTAAAGAGCAGTAGCTAGATGAATAAAATTCCAAACAGAAGAGTTTTCAAAACCTAAGAGAGGAGAGAGCCAAACTTGACTTTAGGGTTTATACAGAACCAACTGGAGCCCACAAATCACAACAGCAAGTCTAACAACAATGAACAATAGATAAAATCAAAATTATTACAAAATGGATATTCAATTAGATGAAAACAAGAATAAAGGAAGAAATAATTAGAAGAAAACCATTTAGTTACTTGAAGAATTATAGCATGAAGAAATAAAATAGAGAGCCAAATTCATGGCAAGGGTTTCACTTTGTGGGATATCACTAAGCAAATGACAAGCTTTGCGCAAAAAGAAAAGAAAAATAAAATTGATTTCTCCTAATATGTAACACTTGCTAGCGGTTTAGGCAAAAATAACTATCGCCAAAATCAATAAATAATTGACAATTGAAAGTGTCAAACAAGTAACTTAAAATTGTGACTGAATTGCTGCTAAATACTCTTTTTATGGTAGTGGTTGTTTCCTTGGCTGACTTTATGGTAATGGAACTTTTTCCCATAAATTTTTAAAAGCCCAGTCTAGTCTAATGGTAAAAAGGGAAAAAAAAGGAATAAAGCTTAATACAAGAAGCTCAAATTAAAAAATCACAATTCAAAGAATCATTAAATCATTTGAAATAGATTACATTTTGAAAACAAACTACTAGATTAAGAATTATAAAATGTTTCAACAAATATGTGAATTTATTATTATTATTATTTTAGTTTTACCCCTTTCCTAATGGTAATGGTATACTTTAGGAGAAAAACAATAAGAGGGCATTTGGTTAGGAAATTTTAAAGACTAGTAGTGAAATAAAAAAAAACTAATTCCTTTATTAGTTGTTTGGTTTGCATATAGTGGAATTTATTATTGTTACTTCAATTTAATGGATTCCCCTTATTTGAAATCTTTCATTCATTTAAGTTTTCAAATTATGTTAATTACTAGAAACTGAAAAACACTTCTCTCTTTCTTTCTTTCTTTTATTTTATAAAAATCTCACCATTTTAACCCACTGCCACCTACCTCCATTGACCATCATCCACCACCGCCTTTTGTTGCTGGCCATTGCCTTTGCCATATTTTATCATTGACCATTACTTACCACTATTTACAACTGTGACCATCACCCACTACTACTGCTACCATTAACCACCATCCACCACTACAAGTTGTCATCGACCATTTTTGTTGATTATTAACTGCTACCCATCACTTACCAACCACCACCAATAACCATATATTGTTGTTGACCATCATATACCATCGTTGGCTACCACTAACTACCATCACCTTTTATCATTTCTCATCGCTCATTATCACTATCACCATCCATTATTACTTATCGTTGTTGGCTACCACCCATTATCACTTTCTACTATTGACCACTATTCATTGTCATACCACTACTTATTGTCATTATCCACTACCGACTACTACTTACTGTCGTTGATCATTGCTCACTACCACTTTTTACTGTTGACCACTATTTGACGCCACTATCATTATTAACTGTCATCCACCACCAATTATTGTCGTTAATTACCATTAATCACTATTTACTGCCATTAACCTCTGTCCATCACTACCTATCATCATTTATCATCACCTATCATTACCTGTTGTTATTGACTACTATCCATTACTGTTAACCACCATCCAACCAAATAATAAGAAATGGAATCATAAATTATGTAATTTTATTCTCTATCAAAACCAAACAAACCAAAAAAGTAATTGTTGATGGCAAAATATGGTCTGTGTGAGAAGGACCAAACTTCGGCCAACAGGGAATTCTTTGGGATCCCTGACCTATTGTAGGTTGATTCGCGTGAGGAGAATGATAGAAAGAACACAGGGTTTTACGTGGTTCAACCAAATCTAGGATTACTGGACCCTACATCCACTGTAGAGGATATTTTTATTATGATTGTTCGGATCTGTCCCTCTTCTTACTAACAATATCTTTCTATTTATAGAGGGTGGACGAGTTCTGATCATTTATTACAAGCTACAGTTGTGTCATATTAACAGATGGTAAAAAGACTCCTTTCAGCCGGTAGACTTGTAGGGGCAGGCCTAAGCCGACATATAGGTTTTTAGCTACTACAACGTCAGGTAAGACATCATGTTGTCTCAAGTGAGGGCTTCATAGGTCTGGAGTAGTTGCAAGCATCGCTAAGAGATGGGTGCGGGTTCAACGGTCATACGGTTGATCGCCTACTGAGTCGTCGAAGGACGAGCATTTGCGGCTCCTGTCATCACTTATGATGCGGTACCATGAGACTTCCTCCCGAGGGTTTCACCTTTGTTGTCTTCGTGAACTCGTTCTCGTGGGGTTGCATTTTTTAGCATATAACATAAGCCCCCCAACTCGCAGTTCGCGCAGCGGGCTGGAAGTTGAAAGACTCTTCAATTTCTATTGATGCACTGTTTCTAGAATAGGCTTTCCACTTTCCCATATCTTTGCGATTTTCGAAACGAAACTTGCACCTTTTCCCAAGGCTATTAATTCAGGTAGTTAAAGGGGAATGAACCTGGACGTGTTAGAGGCTTGTCCTCAGCCCTATTTAAAGAAAAGGTCTCTTCCCTTACTGCCTCACAATCAACCATGGATTACCCAGATAAAACTCCTCTGAAATTTTGGCTCTCTGTTGAGACGTGTATGGTCTGTTGCATAGGTGACTTTGAAGCGTCGGTTTGCCTAGTAACATGGGAAAATCTTATGTATACGCCGGATTGTGTCCCTCCGGCTCGTCCGCAAAGTGACTTCCTGGCCGGTTGTGCTCCTGGGAGGTTCTGGCGAGGCTTCCTCTGGGTGGTGTAGGTGGTCAACTATTCATAGAGTGCAGCGCCGTTGTTGATTGTGCATTTGAAGGAAAAATCCCGGCGGGCTGCCTTCAAAACACGGCCATCCACGGCCGGCCTTCCCCTCCTTCTTTCTTCTTCTCTTCTTTTCTTTTCTCTTTTTCTTTCCTTTGTTCATCATCATTTTTCTTTTTTCTGTTTTTTTTTAGGCTTGTAGTTTTTGATTCCCGTAGCGCCTCCTTTAGCGTGTACTCAGAGCTTTTCTGATGTAAATGTGCCTCGCTGAAGTCTTTTAATGAATAAAGTTATCTTATTTCCACTTTGTATTTGTTTCGTTTGACTCGCACTTATCTGCAAAAATAGAGTATTGTCATAAGGAACCGTAAACGTGTTTTAGAAATAATTGCAAACGCTTCTTGGCCACAAGTAAGCTGTGACTTTTTGCTGTGTGATCAAGGTCGATGGGCATGAGAGCTGTGACCTGTGATTTGAAAAGAGTGAGCGATCCGGTGCTCGATAGCGCAGGAGAACTGCGACTTTCCTAGGCAGCCATTCCCAGGGTTGGGGCAATCTTGCACCCAAAAGGGTATATTGTTTAGCGCCCCTTTTATGCCTCAACGAGTACTAGACATCGTTGGAAAAGGCGTATTATTTAGCTCCCCTTATGCGCCTCAACGAGTACTAGGAATACTAGACATCGTTGGAAAAGGTGTATTTTATTTTTTAGTGCCCCTTATGCGCCTTAACGAGTACTAGGAGTACTAGACATCGTTAGAAAGGGTATATTTTGTAGTGTCCCTTACGCCTTAACGAGTGCTAGACTACGCTGGAAAGGATATTTTATAGCATCCCTTGGCGCCTCAGCGAGCACGTATGCACGTTGACCCTTTTAGCAAGCCTGTAGCTCAACTAACCGATTGAGTTTGTTTCACAGTGTCTCCATGCCCCAACGAGCATGTCTACTGCGCCGACTAGTCAGCAAGCCCACAGCTCAACTGACTAGGTGAGTTGTCGTCAATTCCTCTCTGGATTGTGTTTCAGGAAAACATTAAGTAATAGATCGGAGTACTCTCGCCTCCGCCTTGCACGAGGTTCATGATAGATTGCCGTAGTGTAAGTGACATACGTTATCTAATCAAAAGAAAACCTTACATTTGGTTACAAACTTAGGCATTGTTATGATTTTACAAGGTTCATAGAAGTTAAAAGACAGTCCTAATAGCAGGAGATCATTCTCGCTCAGCCTTGTGACACTGAGATCCATGCTGCTACCTGGAAGGCCACAGGACATAGTCGTGTAGGTTCTCTTTCTTGATGAGATCCTCAATAGCGTCTCGTAGTGCCCAGCACTCTGAGGTGACATGCCCGAACTCATTATGGTGCACACAGAACTTCCTTCGATCAACCCTGAGTCTGTTGGGCGTTCTCGAGGGTGGAGGTTGTTTGAAATCTTCCCAGTTCCTCTCTATTGCGAAGATTTTATCCTGAGCGTCTGACAGAATGCTATAAGTGCTGTGTCGGGCCTGGGATGGGGTTCCTTCACTTTTTTCTTTCTTGGCAAATCGACGCTCGGGGTTATCACTCCTGCTTTCATAATTGCCCCTCTTCTTACCTAAAGTTGAGCTTCCTGCCTCAGGACTCCGTGGGTTGAGGTTTTCGTCCCACCTGACCTGACTCGCGGCCTGTTCGTAAAACTCTCCCAAGGTGCTCATCGGGTACTTGTACAAGCTTTTGAACAACTTCCCGTCCTTGCGGAGTCCTGCGGAGATAGCGGTCAGAACGACTTCATCCGAGGTCTTCTTGACATTGTAGGCTTCACGCCTAAAGCGAATAAGGTAGTCCTTTAGCACTTCTTGCCTGCCTTGGAAGATGGTAGCAAGATGGCATGAGGGGGCAAGCTACTTTTTCAGTGCCTAATATTGGTTAACGAACTTTTGTCGACACTCTCCCCAACTGCCAATACTATGAGTAGGGAGACTCTTGAACCATGCACGGGGCACTTCTCCCAGGGTAGCTGGGAAAACATGGCACCTGACCAAAGGCCTATAAACCTGGAGGTCCATCTGGATATTGAACGAGTCCATATGGCTACATGGGTTCGTTTCCCCATCATACGGTGGAATGGCCGGGACCTTCAGCTTATACGACAGAGCCTTTTCCATGATTTCCCCAGAAAAAGGGGTTCGTTCTTCAAGATATTCTTCGTCATTTCGAGGTTGGGGGAGTTTTTCAGGTGTCTGACCCTCCGAAGGAGGTTCTCTACCAAGGCACCTAAGCCCCTCAGCGCTTGATTAGGGATCTGACGGTTTGCCCTGTCACGCTGATTGCCTGGGTGACTATGCGATTCTTGCCCCTGGTTCGTTTTGCCAGAGCGCCCTGCTTCGGGGACAATGGGTTCTTCCTCCTGCACACACGCATTCTGGGTTTGTGCCTGAACTAGCAATGAGACCGTTCTGGTCAGTTCACCCATCATGTATTCGAGTTTTTCTTGGCGTTGATGCCAAGCCTGAGGTCCTTCAGCACCATTGTCTGCAGGGACTGGCGGCACCAGACCAAACTAAGCGCAGTCGATGACTGTTCTTGCAACCGGAGCGGTGGATGAACTTGTCGCCGAAACATGGCCATCAGGTGTTTGACACCTTGTGCTAGAAGCCCTGGTAATTCTTCCTTTGGTCATGGAGGAGGAGAATCAACTGGAACAGGTGGGTTACTCACAGACGGCACCAAAAATATTGACGGCAAAATATGGTCCGTGTGAGGAGGACCAAACTTTGGCCAACAGGAGATTCTTTGGGATCCCTGACCTATTGTAGGTTGATTCGCGTGAGGAGAATGATAGAAAGAACACAGGATTTTACGTGGTTTGGCCAAATCCATGATTACTGGACCCTACGTCCACGGTAGAGGATATTTTTATTATGATTGTTCAGATTTGTCCCTCTTCTTACTAACAATATCATCCTATTTATAGAGGGTGGACAAGTTCTGATCATTTATTACAAGCTATAGTTGTGTCATATCAATAGATGGTGAAAAGATTCCTTTCAACCGGTAGACTTGCAGGGGCAGGCCTAGGCTGACATATAGGTTTTTAGCTGCTACAGCATCAAGTAAGACGTCATGTTGTCTCAAGCGAGGGCTTCATAGGTCGGAGTAGTCACGAGCGTCGCTGAGAGATGGGTGCGGGTTCAGCGGTCGCGGGGTTGATCACCTGCCGAGTTGTCGAAGGACGAGCGTTCGCGGCTCCTGTTGTCACTAATGATGCGGTACCATGAGATTTCCTCCCGAGGGTTTCACCTTTATTGTCTTCGTGGATTCGTTCTCGTGAGATCGCATTTTTCAGCATATAACAGTAATAATTACCAGTACTCTTACTACTCCTTATTTGATTCCATTTCCTTCCTATTTTCATATATTGAACCAAAGAACCTTAAATTAGAATGTCTCTTTTAATAATTTAGAAACAAAATATAAAATAATTTTAATTAAAAAATGAAATTTGCCTCCATCATCCTTTTTTTTTTTTTTAATCTTTCTCATTTTCTTATTAATTCATTTTTACCTCTTTGTTTAGCCACGTGCTAATTTCTTTGCACTCAAATCTCAAACAATAAATTTTTTTATGTAGATTAAGTTAATTATATCATTATTATTAAAAAAAGGTAAATGAGAGAAAGTACATTAACCGAAATATCTCATTT
>JANHAO010011213.1:0-17119 GCA_026873985.1 Saraca asoca | reverse complement strand
GATGCAGTTGCTTATTAAGCAACTGCAATGCTGACTCATACCTTGGGAGTTGCTTCACAATGGGAGAGTTGCTTAAAAGAGAGTTACTTAAGTTAAGCATTCCCTTAAGCAACTCCCATAGTCTAAAGCCAATCAAAACCTTACAGTAGTAATTAGCCGTTTAGGGTTTAAGGGTAAAACTAAAACCCCTAAAATCCTCTGCATTTTCTGTAGGCGATCTCCGCCTTATTTTCGTTCACCTCAGTTCAACATGGAGATGATCAATATTCATACATGATCTCTCAAATCCTTCAATTTTTCGCTCGATTGCAAAGAAGCTCTCGATTCCCCAATCCTTACACCTGCAACAAGCTTCTTCACCAACTCAGCAACTCCAACTGTGGTGAACTCTCTCTCAAGCTCCTTCTTTTCTTTCTCTCTCGTGGATACACTCCTCATCCGTCTTCATTCAATTCTGTGATATCCCATCTCTGTAAATTAAATCATGTTCACTATGCCCACAGGCTCATGTTTTTTATGCCAAAATTTGGGTGTTTGCCGGACATTGTTACTTTTAATTCTTTGATTGATGGGTATTGCAAAGGCTGCTGTATAGAAAGAGCTTGTACAGTAATGAATGATATGCGTTTGGGCAAGCATAAGCCAGATTTAATTACTTATAATACATTGTTTAATGGGTTTTGTAAACTAAGAATGAAGAAAGAAGCGTTTATGTTTATGGGTTTGATGTGGAAATGTTGGATGCCAAGTGTGGTTACTTATAGTATTTTTATTGACATGCTCTGCAAACTGGGGGAATTAGATTTTGGCCATAAGTTGCTTGTAGATATGAGAAAGGATGGATTGTGTCCGAATTTGATTTCTTTTACATCTTTGATTGATGGGCATTGCAAGGTTGGTGATTTGGAACTTGCATTTCAATTATTTGAGAAAATGAGGGGCTTCGCACTTTTGCCAAATGTCATTACATATACTGCTCTCATTGATGGGTCTTGTAAGAAAGGAATGTTAGAAAGAGCTGTATCTTTGTTCAATGAGATGTTGGATGACGGCATTGGCGCTAATTTGGCTGTGTACACTTCGATTATACAAGGATATTTTAATCAAGGTAATGTAGATGATGCTTTAGTATATATTGGTGAAATGTTTCAAAGAGGAATCAAACTTGATGTAACAGCATATGGTGTGCTTATCTCAGGCTTTTGTAAGAATGGTAGGCTTGATAAAGCTAGGGAATCTTTGGAAAATATGGTAAAGAGGGGACTGACCCCAGATAAGTTTATACATACATCTCTTATGGATGCATATTTCAAGTCTGGGAACGTGGAAGCAGCTTTGGCTGTCTACAGGGAATTACTGGCTTCAGGTGCTGAGCCTGATGTTGTAACCCTTTCAACCTTGATAGATGGTCTTTCCAAGCAGGGGCATGTTGAGGAAGCTAAAGGCTATTTTTGCCGGGAAAAGGCTAATGAGATTTTGTATAATGTGCTTATGGATTGCATATGTAAGGAAGGAAATTTAGATGATGTTGCTAAAATCTTTAGAGATATGCTAGAATCAGGAGTTGTTCCTGACAAGTGCACATATACTACTTGGATTGCTGGGCTTTGCAAGCAGGGAAACTTGGTCGATGCATTTAAACTCAAGAATAGAATGCTTCAAGAGGGTATTCAACCAGACTTGTTAACTTATAGTTCACTGATTTATGGGTTAGCAGATAAGGGACTAATGGTGGAGGCAAAGCAGGTTCTTGCTGATATGTTGAAAAATGGAATTGCTCCTGATTTTATAGTATATGATATTCTCATTAGAGGTTATCAAAAGCAGGGTAATGAAGTTGCAATTTTAAGCTTGCACAACAAGATGAGAAAGAAAGGATTGTTAATTTCAAGTAATGTATCATAAAGGTATTAAGTTTGATTAGTACACCTTTCTGATATAAGAATTCTTCTTCCTGGGCTTAGTTCCTTGCTGTACTAAACATTTGCTGTTAAATGTATGTGTTTTGAGGTGAAGAAACTCATCTTTTGATGGCTCCTGTCTTCTCCCTTGCTTGGACAGTTTGTATTTGATGTGTATAGGATCATTGGTCTTAGTCAAAGTGATAAGCACGTGTGTTCATCTGATGCACATTCAGCCGGTAGGACATTGAATTGATATTTCAGATTCTTAAATATCTTCTTATCCTTTCACATCTTAAATCTTTCTGATTTATAAAACTTGTGTGCTCAGTGACTTCAATTCCTGTCAAAAATTCCTTCACACTGTTGTCTTGAAGTGTGTGTTTGGAGAAAGATTTGGTAATGGTTTTTTTTGCAGAACAACTGGGTAGAAAGAACTGGGTTGAATCTGCTGGTGGGTTTGGCACAACTATTTTGAAGGATATCTGGATGTTGTCAGAGATTGACAAGTTTGATGATTTTTGGCATCAGGGTTGTGTTTTGTGGAAAACTTTTTTGGTATTTAGTTTAGTGTTCTGGTTTGAGGGATATTGCTCTTAACATTGTGAGAATTGCAAGTCTCAGAGTGATTTGTGTGTTTGAATAAGCATTTAATTAGGTCTCGCTTCAATTTAAGTTTGTTTTTAACTCTGTTTCTGGCTTCTTCCCATCTTACACTTGAGGAAATGGCTTGCATGAAATTGAGTCATAAAGCTGATGCATTCCAGTGGCAAGGGCAAGCCTGGTATATTATCTAGTCTATCTCTATGTATCATATGTATACATTCCAGTATTCTTATTCTTTTCTACTGAATCTTGTTTTTATTGAAAGATTTGTGGGTTTTATTTGTAAGGAGCAGGATGCATGCATACATACATACATACATACCTATATATATGTATATATATGTGTGTGTGAATATATATATATATATATATATATTGAATGCTTTCCATAGTTTAGGATGACTTTTGTATGATAGGATCCTTTTATTTCTAATTTAGAGTTTGTTTGATACTTGAAAGGCTTTTGAGTGTATCCTGCATGTGTCTAAATTGTAGCAGAAATGTGCTCCATGAGTACCTTTGTTATCTTAGTTTGAAGAATTTTCCAAACATGATTTGTCTGTGACAAATGCCTAATTTGTTCTGCCTGTACACATAGTGGACTGCCTGGGCTTTTTTTTCTATGAAATCACTTCTTGTCAAGGAAAAGAGTTTGAAAAGTAAAACTTCTTGTATGAGATCTTGTTGAGTTATTAAAAGAAGAACTTGAGTTACCTCTTCTTTCCTTTCAATATGATTCCTGTTTTCAATTGGCTTGTTACAGTATATTGTCTCTTGTTAAAACTGTCAAAACTTTTTGTTTGTTTGGCTGACAAGAAGTTGGGGCACTGTTTGGATGACAAATAATAATCCAATTAAATGACCTTTTTTTTAACTGATAGAATAGTCCAATTAGATGGCCTTGCAATGCTCTCCTTTCTTTTATATTTCGAGTTGTCCCATATATTTCTTTTTCTCTACCCTGGAGATGATAAATTTTAAATTTCTCTGAGATATGTTTTTACATAAAACTGGAGTGGAGAATAAAACGTTACTCTGGTTGACTAGACTAAAATTCTCAATGTAAGCCTGTATAAATGAGAAATACTATCCGATTTTAAATGCCCTTTGTCTATTGGAAGCATTTGTTAAAATTTCACTTTTTTAAACAATGTATACTGATCTTTCATTACGTGGCTATGATAATAGGTTTTGCACAACTGGGCTACCTAGTGACATAGTTGTTGAAGTTGGAGAAATGTCGTTCTATCTTCACAAGGTACCTATTTCTTAGTATGTTTACTTCTAGTTGATGCACTATTTTATATGGACGGCATAGTTTTCAGATAGAAAGTATACGGATGGTTTTCTATTTTAATATGAATCTCTTCTTGTAGATATGATATATATTTTAGATAAATGCCAAACCTTGCATAAGGAACTATAGATATTGTAGAATTTGCATGGCTAAAATTGGAAAACCACACCAAATTTTTAAGTTCATTTGCCTTCAACTATCATTTAATGCAGCTCCCTTTGCTCTCTCTAAGCGGGGTTATGGAAAGATTAATTGCTGAAGTTTCTGAAAAAGAGGAAGAATGTGTCATAAACCTCCCTGACATTCCTGGTCGGGCTGAAACATTTGAACTTCTGGCAAAATTCTGCTACGGGGTAAAACTTGAACTTACTGCCTTGAATATTGTATACCTCCCATGTGGGTCACAGCATCTTGAAACGAGTGATGAATATGGTGAAGGTAATCTAATTTCACAAACCAAAACCTTTCTCAGTCAAGTTGTACTTTGAAGTTGGAAAGACTCTCTGAAGGCACTCCAAACCTGTGATGGTCTCCTGCCGTATGCGGAACAACTTCACATTACTCAAAGGTGCATTGAGTCACTTGTTGCTAAGCCATCTACTGACCCAAATCTATTTAGGTGGCCAGTAATGGAGCATGGTGGGCCCATGCAGAGCCCCGATGGAAGTGTTTTGTGGAATGGGATAAGTACTGGGGCAAGGCCCAAGAATTCAAGTTCAGATTGGTTGTGTAGGGATGCATTTATTTTATTTTTGCTGCTTTATAAGAGATTAATAGCTGTCATGGAATCTTGTGGCATAAAGCAGAAGGTTATTGCTGGTTCTCTTGCTTTCTTTGCAAAAAACATATCTTCCTGGGTTGAATCAACGTCAGGCCTCTGGTGAGTCCAGTAACCATTTGACACCAGTGAATCTGGGGTCTCCTCCATTGGAAGCAAACCAGAAGGTTCTGTTGGAAGAGATTGATCTGTTACTCTCAATGCAAAACGGCCTGGTCTCAACAAAGTTCCTATTTGGTCTACTTCGAACAGCCATGATTCTTCGAGTGAGCCCCTCTTGCATATCAAATTTGGAGAAATGGGTTGTGATGCAGCTTGATCAAACCTACTTTGGAAGGCCTTTTTTGATGCCCAATTTCTCTTATTCCATGAAGACACTTTACAATGATGATTGTGTGTAGAGAATTCTTGAACATCTCCTTGCCATGGATCTGGTCAGAGGTGGTGCCTCCCCATGTTCAGTTATCATGGACAATTGATTGGATAACCCTCATTAACACCCATCACGATGGTGGCCAAGTTGATTGATGGTTACCTGGCAAAGGTTGCTCCAGATGTTAATTCGAAGCTTCCCATGTTTCAATCTCTTGCTGCTGCTGTCCCAGAGTATGCCAGGCCTTTGGATGATGGTTTATATCGTGCTATAGACATTTATTTGAAGGTAATGTCCTGTAGCAGAGGCTGTCAAATGGAAAATTTATGTGCATGACTTATTTTTCATGTTGATTTTAAATATATATATATATGTATATATAATGAGTATGAATCATGTGACAAGTTTGCCCATTTTTAGCGGAGTTAAGATGGTATGATTTTGATTTATACAATCCCTTTCAGACAGATGAAACTTTCAGTATACTTCTAATATAGACGATGAGCTAGCATATTATTCTGTGATTTTTTTTTATTGAAATTCTTCAATTTTTCCTTATATGAAAAAGGATAAAGTGCTGCAAAGCTTCTATATGTTCAATTATGCATTTCATAAGTAGTGTGATTCAAGTTCTTGTGCATGTTATCTGTCCTTGATTTGAGGAAGTATGTTTTACCTAAAACACATCGGGTGATATGCCATATTTGGTTGTCACCTTGGATTAAGTATACTTCACCTAAAGCATACTGATTACTGGATAATATCTCAGATTTTTTTCTTTGTAAATCACATTCTATTTGTCTACCTCATGTTTTTATGCCTGCTCATTGACAGGAATTCAGAAAATGGATTCTAGTGTTCTTAAATGTCGCACTTTCCAACTATTTTAGAAGTAACACAGTTTTTGTTGTCATGAAAAATTGCAGTTCACCGTGTTTTTTTTTTTTTTTTAATCAATACAAGCATGAGGAGTAGTTTGACTTATAGCAGAGTTTTTACCATCCTTTCCTTGTCATGCTGCGATACCAACTCTATTGCATTAAGTTTCTTTTATTTCAATAAAGACTTGATAGCCTTATTGGTTGAGCCCCCCATGTTGTTAATGATCTGGGTTTTAGGCATGGTGACTTAAGGCGTGTATAGCCTACCACATAGGAAGCTTCCATGGATGATTCTTCCTTGGGGATTCTAGGAATTTTTGCATAGACCTTGGATTATTTCCTCATAGTGCTGCTGGTGAGTTTAGTTCTTTGTTCTTTTGCTTCCTTGTAAGGTAACTGAATCGTTTTGTTTCTTAGAATGCATTGAGGGCACTAAAGCTAAGAGATGAGCTCTTAGTTTGGGAAGAGGACAAGAAAAAAGCTTGAGAGTGGCCTTGTTGAAGACCAAATAATGGACAACCTGCTTGCCTTATATGTTGTTCCTCTTGCCCTCCGGGGTTCAACTCCTAGAAGTCACCTTTCCTCTTAGGACATGATAGTTGTAGGCTTATTTTGAGCTGTATTTTTGAATCTTCATATATACATTCACTTTGTTGAGCGAGGTTTTTAATGAACATTTTGTAATTCTCTTGTTTTTCCAAACACGACATGTTGGATGTTTAGTAAATTGTAGAAGATAACATATAGGCTGACATGAATGGATTCATACAAATCACAGCTTAATAAATTGTCACGACCCACCTAGGGGGTCTGCGACCGATGTAGAAGGTCACCCTTAGGAAACCTCCTACAAGCCTGACTATGCATATAAACTTATGATACATCTATTTTTATCAAAAATCTGACAGAGTTTCCCCTATAATTTGGACGCCCAGGCTCAAGACCTTAATACATAACAAGGGCCATATGCCCATCAGAACCTGTATAACAAACAAACAGACACGCAATGGCTCAGACTAGACAACAACAACTTACTGGGCATCCAGGACTCAATCACAAATATAAGGCAATAAGTATTCTTATCTAATAGTCAAACACAATATCAATTTATGCAAGGTTTTCATAAATAAACAATACGAGGCTATATGCCTAGCAAAGCAAACACAGCAACAACCAAACATGTAGTGGCCCAAACTAAACATTTATTATGCTGGCCATCCTAAACACAAACTAATATAACCCGTAATTTCTGTTTTTACCTATTACTGTTTATATATATATATATATATATATATTTACTGTTTTATATCTTTTATTTTCTGTTGAAGAAGTTTTGAATGTTTAGTAAGCGAGTAGTTCCACCAAAATTGAAATTTAATTTACAATTTAATTATATAAAATCCATCAGAAAGATAAATACTTTTGAAACTAAATATGTTTGCCAAACAAAATTACCATCTCCGCAAACCTTTTATGAAAACTCTTTCATAACTATTTTGTAAGAGAAAACAAATATTTTTTAAAATAACTTTTTCATAAATTCGATATTTATGTATCAAATGAAATATTTCAAAATGTATTTCTTTTTCTTTAAGGAAATGTTGATTGGATCCAGATAATTTTAATAGATAACCAAACCGATCATATCGCCCCCAAACCATCCACAACATTAATCAATTATATCATTTTATTACACTCCCTCTTGTCACTCCAATTGTCACCGGGTGGTCACAAGTGCACCTGAAGGTTTCTTGGGATGATCCAGTGGTTCCGGACCCAAAAGTATCTTACAGGGAACCAGAACACATGTTTCCAAGTCCAACTGCATCAAACCTGTTCAAGTCTCCCCCTTATTTCTCCTATCGATTAGTATAGAGATACACAGGTGCACTTGCAGGTTGCCAAGAAATTATCAATAGATCCTTAGTTAAATAAATTATTTTAAATATAGAATATACTAAGAATTTTAGTATTCGGGTGAACAATAGTATCAAAACATATTTAAATCAATCAAAATATTTTCAAAACCAACTATAGCATTTCCATTTCCATTTTCCTTCAAATGTAATATTAGCACATGGATTCCAAAGAAACTCCTATTGGTAATCGTGGCATCATCGATGTTTCTTTTTTACTTATTATTCATATCAAATACTCATATTCAACTGTCACATTTCTCAAACAGGCTAATACCGCCCTTGGGCTATTAACGCCATTCAGGTCATTTTCTTTTCTGTATTATGCAGTCATATAGGCTGTTTACAAATGGTTCCACATTACCAATAGATTTTTATTGAGTCCAGGGTCTCAAATTATCTAAATTATTTTCATTAATTCTCATAATAAAACAAGATATAAGTATATATTTTAAATACAAATAATACTTCAGAATAAATCATCATCGGTAATTAATTGTATCACAAATCATATCTTAGTGTTCAACAAAATCACTTTTCAATACAACAAGAATCATTCAGCAACCATAATTTATATAGCAAACCAGAATTTATACGGCAAACAACAAATCAGAATTTATACGGCAAATAGCAAACCATAATTTATACAGCAAACAACAAATCAGAATTTATATAGCAAATAGCAAATCAAAATTTATACAACAACCAAAATTTATATAGTAAACAGCAAACTAGAATTTATACATACACCCAAGATTATTTCAAAATTATAATTTATTAAGCAAGGCAAATTATCTATTCACTGCCAAGTTGTAACTCACAAAATTTTGAGCATTATGGACTTTATAATTTATCACAAATGCATCAAAATCAAACAACAGTAAAGTTTCTTATTTTTTATTAACTATACATATTTAAGTTCAATCACAAATTTCTTGACAGTTTTTAATCCGAGTACTACGAAATAAAACTACTGATCTGGGATTACTCACAGTATTCCAGAGTAGCTACTATTAGCTCGTTGACGGCCCCAAACTCTTGGTTGGCTGAACTAGTAGAAAAACAGGGGAAAGAAGAAGAATCAAGCTGCTGCCTACTCATTCAACCCAGAAGTACGTCGAAGAGGAGGAAGAAAGTGACTGTCGGTGAAGGGACAATCAAACGGTGGCTGAATCCGCCATGGCTGAACGGCTTAACTCACCGGTGACAACAGGATTCCACAGAACAAGCAGACTGAAGAAGAAGAAGGACAACGGGACTTAGTTGGTCTTCCGGTGGTGCGCCAGAGCTTGGGAAGGGGCCAAGAGTACGCTAGCGATATGAAGAACTTCAGAAGGTTTCGAAGAAGGCCAGAAAAACTAAGAAGAAGAAGAAGGCTTGGGGAAGGGAAGGAAAGGCCGAAGGGGATGCTGTGACAGGGTAAGGGTTGTGCCCTTTTTATAAATAAAAATATTTTATATACTTTACATTTTAGCCCCCAAAGTTTGCACCACCTTATACTAGGCCCCAAACTTTGTGCCATCTTAACAAAGGCTCAACTTCCACAAATCTGTTCAATTTAGTCCTTACCGATCTTTTAGTTTAGTCCTTTTTTAATTTTAATTTTCTTTTTATTTTCATAAAATTTTCAAATGTTACATAAATATTAGTTAAAATGAATGCCTAACCAGTCATATTAATGTTTCTCAACTTGCAAATCATGACAACATATATTCATCAATCATAACAATGTATATTTGCCAAGTAGGTTGGGCAAGTCGAGTGCCCAGGTAGGTCATATGAGAGCTGTGCCTCAGTTAGCGCCAGTTGAGCACCTAGATAGGTTGCATGAAAGTTGTGTTTGAGCTAGTATGTTATGACTTTGTCAAATTGAATGCTCCTTCTAGATTAGATAAGTGATTGTTCACTTCTAGATTAGATGGACAAACTCACTTCTGGAGTAGTGAGGCAAAAGCTCACTATCGAATGAATAGGGCGAGGGTTTAATAGGTCGTATGAATGTGCTTCCAAGTAGTAGCTCGCATAAATGCGGTGCCAAGTAATAGGTTGCATGAATGCATCTTAGTTAGCAATCTTGTTGCCTAGTAAGTCACACCACAACAATCATGTTGCTCAGTAGGTCATGCTACAACAATCATGTTGCTTAGCAGGTCACGCTATAGTAATCGTGTTGCTCAATGGGTTGTGAGTCTTGGCTCTAGCTCTTTTAATTAGGATTAGAAGGTCGACCTGAAATTTATTGAAAATATAGGTGTAGATGTTCTGCATTTTAATGCTCGTGGAACTTCAGTTTCATCCATTAAGCGATAAGTTCCATTCCCAAGTCTTTCTAGATGATGGGTGGGCCCTCCCAGTTCAGACTTAGTGTCCCATTACTAGCCTTAAAAGCTCTGGGAGAATAGGACAAAGTACAGGATCACTAATAATGTAGTCTATATTTAGGCCTTCTTGTGTAGTACTTTGCTGAAAAATATAGACATAAAAATGTGAGGAAAAACTTGGGTGCTTTTATTGATTTCTGAATACTACTACAGAATTAGAAGCATTGGAATTGCTATTGTTGTGGTTGCTAGGGTTACTAAAGTCGTTGCCTCGTTGGTTGTATCACATAGTCTTTTAAGCAACCTCTCTTGATCAAATCCTCAATTGCATCTTTGAGTGCTAATCATCCTAAAGTATTGTGTCTGACCTCGTTGTGGTAGGCATAAAACTTATCCGTGTTCTTAAGCCTATTGGGGGTCTTTAAGGGTTTAGATTTCCCGAAGTCCTCCCTTTCTCTCTCTGTTACAAATATCCTATCTTGAGTATCAGATAGAATGCTGTAGCTGTTATGGCAACCTTGATGTTGAGGTTGCTCAGTCCTGGCCTTCTTTGCAAGCTGGTTATTAGAGCTATCCTTACCATTTCCGCCATTTCTCCTCTTTTTATTCTGATTGAAGCTATTTGCCTCATCCTTATGATCGAACTTTGTTGGGCCAAAGGTCTCCTTCCACCTAATCTGTTTGGTAGCTCGTTCATAAAACTTGCCCAGGTTCCTTACTAGAGACTTGTATATATTCTTATATAGTTTTTCATCCTTAAGAAGTCTCGCTGAGATTGTTGTCAAGATACTCTCTTCGAATGGATTCTCCACATTATCAACCTCGCGCCTGAACAGGATGATATAGTCTTTCAACAATTCACCATTTCGCTGAAAGACCGTTGCGAGGTGGTAGGATGGAGCGAGCTGCTGCTTTAATGCTTTGTACTGGTTAATAAATCTTTTTTGGCACTCTTCTCAACTGTCCATGCTACGAGCTCAGAGATTCTTGAACCATTTTCGAGGTATGTCTCCTAATGTAGCTAGGAAGACACGACATTTAACTAAAGGATTAGTTGTCTAAAGATCAATCTGTACATTGAATGCATCCAGGTGGTATACAGATCACTATCCCCATTGTACTACAGGATCATGGGGATTTTAAACTTGCAAAGGAGAGGCTTCATCTCAATTTCCTCAGTAAATGGTGTCTTTTCCTCATAATGGTCTCGACTATCCTGAGTCTGAGGGCGCTCTTCTAACTATTTTACCCTCTAGAGCAACTATTCTACCATCAGGTTTTGTGTCTTGGATTGTTGGTTAAAGGATCGTTGGCTCTTTTTACCTTTCTAGCCATGAGAGTAGTGATCTAAAGTATGTCCCCATCTGATCCTGTTCGAGCTTCCATCTCGACATGAACTCCCACATCACTGATCATTTCCATCATGACTCTCACAAGCTCAGTGGACCTCTAACCTTGGCTAAGAGTTGGAAGAGCAAGCTGAATCAGTGCGCTAATGCACTTGTTTGGTTGGCCTTTCCTCCTGAGCTTTTTTCCGAGGCTATTGAAGCTTTCCTTTACACACAACGACCTCAGCTTAGGTTTATGTGCCCTGGGCCTAAGCCTGAGCCTGTGTTAGCACCCTAACCACCTCAGTTAGCTCTCTCATTGCATTGTCAAGCATTTTCTGACATTGGTGCCATGTTTGCACTTTGTTAGGTCCATAAACAATAATAGCAGATTGGCGGTAGGCCATGGGGAGCAAGCCGGTGGTGACACCTGTAGCGGGAATGGCAAAAGTGGTTGTTGTAGAGAGAATTGGTTCCCACTACTGTTCTACATGAACTTTTGGCTGGTTAACTGGAATGTTTGAACTCTTAGTTGTTCTTCCTTTAGCCATTGCAGTTGAGCAAGAAATCAAAGAAAAAGTAGTTTTGAGGCCCTTCCTCTAACGTCAAAATGTTGACGGTAAAATTTGGTCAATCAGAAAAGTTCAGTAAATCCCAAATTGTAATTTGATTATTGTAGAAGAGTGAAAGAGATGAAGAGAGGAAGAACAAAGAGGAGGTGATACTAGGAGCTTTTAACGTGGTTCAGCCCAAGTCAATCGACCCCAACATCCATAGTTATTGTATTTCTCTGTTTGTATTTACAGAGTGTCTGTATCTATTGTATGTTTCTAGTTTTTCTCTATATTTTCCCAAATCCAAAACTCCCTCCATCTTAGATGGGTCATCCCCCTATTTATAGTGGTTGGGGTGTTACAAATTGAAGTAACTGAAAATAATTAATTAATTGCAAGTTAATTCTCATAAGCTGGAGTCTGTAAGTTGATCCATACAAGTTGGTTCATCCTTGGGTTCACAGCAAGCTTCTGGATGGTGGCTGGGGAGCATTCTCCAAATTGCGTGCTAGATCTCGTCTTAGCGACTC
Organism: Saraca asoca; assembly: GCA_026873985.1. Taxonomy (NCBI): domain Eukaryota; kingdom Viridiplantae; phylum Streptophyta; class Magnoliopsida; order Fabales; family Fabaceae; genus Saraca; species Saraca asoca. Next base: position 4,634 of record JANHAO010011213.1, on the reverse strand, counting down.
GAGGTTGCTACTTTGTCCCTGTTGGCTAGTGACTTGAATCAACGTTTAGCAAGCTTGAGCTTTACTCCAGTGACTTTGATTCTGGGTGAATTGGGTCTTTATCAGTTGGGCCAATTTATTAAGCTTTTGCCAACCCATTTGCATGTTTCTAAAAATACCCATAACAATTATGCTTCATCATAATATTTTTTTAATGAGTTTAAATTTGATCCATTTAGTGTAAAACTTTTATATTATCAATAATTTGGAAAATGCACATTATTAAAAAAAAAGTAAGAGTAATTGCAATTTTTTTTATCAACACTGCAAGGATTTTAATAATTTTTCAATGACATATCAACATACGAGATAGTGATATTTTAATTTTTTTTTTCAATTGGCTTGAGAGGAAGGATTATGTTAATTATAGATAAAATAAAGAAAGCGTTACTATTAATTTCATACTAGTTAGGATATGGATTACTACAGAGATAATGTCTAGATGTTTGCAAATTTAATATTTCATTCTATCACTAGAGTAATGGAATGATCATTTCATCATTTTGTGGAATGAACTATTTATGTAATTATTTGGTATATCTTCCATATATTTTAAAATTATCCTTATATTAATAAATCATAAAATAATATCAACTTTTCAATATTTTCTCTATAAAAATATTTTAGTATTTTTTAAAAATAGAATTTAAAATAGGATAATTTTTTATTATTTATAAAATAAATATAATTTATTATACGAAAACATTTAATAAAAAATAAAATTTATTATGGAAAGTTTTTTAATTATAATTTTGATAAAAGAATTTAAAATATGACATTTTTATCATTTATCATATAAATATATTTTCATTATATTAATTTATATAATAAAATATTCAATTTAGATTATTAAATTGAATAGGCATTTTTTTATCATTTATCATATAAATATATTTTCATTATATTAATTTGTATAATAAAATATTCAATTTGTATTTTTTATTTTTTATAAGAATATTATTATTGTTAACTATTTTTTTCATTCCATTCATAAATTATGTTGCTATATCAAACATAAAAATAAAATAAAATGACAATTCCAACAAATGGAATATTGGTCATTCCATTCCCTTCCAATCTTATTCATTTATCCATTTCTATTTCATTTCATTCTATCAATCAAATGAGTTATTAATGTATTTAATTTTGTAAACTAAACTAATCACAAAAGAAATACACCAATTTATTACAAATTAATATACCATATCTCTTATATTTAATAATATATTTTTTCTATTTGATTTAATGCATACAATTTAAATTTATCAAATACAACTAAACATGCTTTAAGTATATTAGTGAATCATAGAAATATTATGTCTATCACTTTTTTTTTTTTCAAAATAATGAAAAATAGAGATCGCACAAGAATATCTCAACCTATTTAATGTCAATAGGCACATGTGAAATAAAACATAAATTATCATATTTTATTATCTAATACTAAAATACCCAGACTGAAAATCTGGGTATGGATATCTTGAGCAAGTGACATTATACTATCCATTGAATGGAATAGCTTATAAAATGAAAGGCTAAATCAAACGTGGTGAGATTATGATGAAATTTAAACACCTCTGAATAAAAAATATTTAGTTTGATTTCAATAATAAATATATATATTATATGAAAGAATACGTATAGAGAAAAAAACATAAATTTGACCAAAATTATATATTTTTCAAAATCAATGACAAAAGATAATCGAGGAAGATAAATGTGAGGTTGATCCATTTAAATAATTAGTGATGAAATTTCAACAATGTAAATTTTGTATAAGAAGACATAAATCAATTATTCTTGTGAAGAGAAGGTATATCAAGTGACAGCTAAGATGGAGATAAACAAGATGTGAGGGTGCTTAAATTCACATAAGAAGAAAGAAAGTTACAAGATTCTATTATAACAAGATTAGCAATATTTGATAGAACTTCTATTCTATTTGCTTTTTTGGAATTATGTTAAGAAAGCTTAACAATTTCATAATTGTCTTTTTTTATAAGAATTTGCAAAAATCATAATATCGAGTGACATAATTAACTAAGTTAATTTGTCAATGCTTAATTTTGTTAAATTTACTTCTTTGCATCTTATTATAAAATATATTTAAATTCCTTTTTTATAAGTAAACAACAAATTGTGATTCGATTTTGTGAATAAGCTAACATGAGAATAACTCACCAAACTCATGGAAGGCTTTCAAGGAATACAAACATTTATGAGTTACACCCAGTCCACAAGAACTTAGATCACACCGAAGAAATCTCATAAAATAAGGCGAAAATGCCATCACGATGGGACTCCCACCGACAGAGATTAAAAACTTGGTACACCCTTCAATATTTACATTTAGTTATTTTTATCAGTGCTGATTTTGATTAATTTCAAATTTTTTCTCATTAATTTTCAACTTGCCCTTTGGATTGCTACTTAAATTTTTATACATCCATATTTGTATTCGTTCGTATTTTATGTTTATTTCTATCGACATGGTAGCAAAATTTGCTTATACTTATTTTATATCTATATATATCACAATCTATATTCATATTTATTTATTAATTTTCGTTTGTGGAGCAATGCATGTATACAAAAATAATTAAGACTCAAAGTATTATTTAAAAATAAATATTTAAATAATATTAAAGTATTATTTTTATATTTATCATTGTTTACCTATGTATTTAGTGTTGGAAAATTTAAGATAATATAAAAGCATCAGTATTGGTATAATTCAAGATCAAAGAAGTAAAAAATTATAAAATAAATATTAATGTGATTCGATTTTTAGCTTATTCTACAGGTGAAGACAACAAAACAAATTCATTATAGAAACAAGAGAGAATACAAATATAATAATTTTCAAATTTACATTTCAAATATATTAAAAAATATCTTACAATATATACTCAATAATCAACGAAAAAACAAGAGTTAATTGTGGGATCACAAATAACCCCCACCAGCGATTATAAAAACTAATTCTCTTATACCCCCAATCAAATATTATATAATACAAGTATTTATAAACCAAAACTTTTACTAAATGATAAATCTAACTTGATCACACCATTCTTATCTCTTCAAAATTCAAGTTGAATAAGATAAAGATGTAAATAGGAAATTATATCCCATTTCACAAAAAATAGAATTAGAGTAAAAATTCCTACAATTTTTATTAGGGGTGTTAAACGGACTGGTCTGTACAGATGCGAGCCTAAACGAGCTTGGCCCATTTAAGCTTGCATTTAAATGGGTTGACCCTCACCTAATCCAGTCTGTAAAAAAATACGGATTAGTCCGTTAAGCTCGTGGGCTTGAGGCCCATTTAGCACCCATAATTTTCGTTTTGACACAAATTTCATTATCAAAAGTTTTTAAATTCTCAATCAAATATTTCTAGATCAAGATTAAGTAGTTATATCAAATTTAAGTCATTTTTTCTATAAATAAGGAATGTCTTCAATATTTCATCTCCTATAGAGCATTAGCACACTATATATGCATCAAATTTGTTTCATCTTTTTGACAAAAAGTTTTTTTCAGTAAAATCATAAGAAATATATAAATAGAGTTGTTGCTTAAATAAAAAAATTAGACTTTTGTGTTGATATTTCTTTAATCAAACTAAATGTAATATTGAACAAAAGAAGATTAACAAATCCATGTAAAACTTGAATTAGAATCCAACCGGATAGGATTAGGCTTTGATATTATTTGTTAGGAAAATTTAGATGCGGAAGCATGTTGACATGATTCAAGATTAAAAAAGTATAGAGATATAGAATCACAATACACAAATATTTATCATGATTCGGCTTTTAATTTACTTCTCGAGCGAAAACAAAAACAAATTCACAATAAAAACAAAAGAGAGAATAAATAGTATAACAATTCTTAAACCCATATGCCAAATGGACCTAAAAATACCTTATAGTAATATACTTTTTATTCTCAGTCATCATCAAAACAATAAGAGTTAATTATAGGAATCACCCACAAGAAATTACAAAAACTAACTTTTTCATGCCCCTATCAAATTTTATATAATACAAGTATTTAAAAATCAAAATTTTTATTTAAAAATAAATTTAACTTGATTATAATATTAAATAATATGATATATCTAATTTAATCACAATCTTTATTAAAAAATAAGTTTGTGCTCTTTGATGAACAATCAGAACCAGGAACAAGTATAATCGTGAATCCTGTTGGTGGACCACTTAACGTTAAGAGTGAAAAAGGACAAAGGCAAAGCAGAAGTGGCTAAGGCGACGGAAACGAAGGTTATCCTAGTTAAGTTTGAAAGCAAAAGGTTAGGAGGGGAAATCATGAAAATCATTACAAATGATGACAAAGCCGCGAAAAGGGAAAAATCACGAAGGCAATCACGAATGAGGGAAAGGTTGTTCGAGTTAATACTAATGACAAAACGTGAAATAAGACTTCTGAATTCCTGCCAAAGAAGTGATTGAGGGAGACTATTGAAGAGAATGAATCATGCCGAATTTCAATCACAAGTTTGCCATGAAAAAAATCCACTTCTTATCACAGTCGAATTTCGTTCTACAAATTTCAATGAAAACAAATTG
>JANHAO010011212.1:0-17132 GCA_026873985.1 Saraca asoca | reverse complement strand
ATTTTAATATACATATACATATTAATTAATTATATATTATTTATTATATATTATCAAACTAATAGGTTAATCTATCAGGCTAATCTAATAGCCCACTAGAACCAAGTTAACAGGCCAACATAATAGCTTGACGGGTTAACACTTATTACTCCTAGGCACGCTTGTCGGGATGAGTTATTTCGGGGCAAGTTCCTCACCAGTTCAGGCCACTGTTATCATTTTTCGTACTAGTCCTAGTCTTAGGTTGATCTATTGTGATAACTTTTTTACTGAAAAGTTTTCACTGAAGGTGTCTATTGTGACTATTTTTTAGGTCGTCACTGAAAGTCCGACCTATTGGAATGACTTTTTAGTTGTCACTGAAAGATTGACCCATTGTGATGACTTTTTGGTTATTGACCTATTGTGATGACTTTTTAAGTTGTCACTGAAGGTAGATCTATTGTGACAACTTTCTAGGTCGTCATTAAAAGGCGTCACTGAAGGCAAACCTATTGTGATAGCCTTCTACGTCATCACTAAAAGTCTGACCTATTGTTACGACTTTTTGGTTGTCACTGAAAGGTCGCCTATTGTGATGACTTTTAGTCATCACTGAAAGGATACCTGTTGTGATGACTAAAAAGTCATCACTGAAGGTGGATCTACCACGATGACTTTCTACATCGTCACTGAAAGTTCGACCTATTGTGACGACTTTTTGGTCATCATTGAAAGGCAACCTATTATGATGACTTTTAGTCGTCACTGAAAGGGTGCCTATTGTAACAACTAAAAAGCCGTCATTGAAGGTGGATCTACAGTGACGACTTTTTACATCGTCATTGAAAGTTTGACCTATTGTGATGACTTTTTGGTCGTCTCTAAAAGGGTACCAATTGTGACCACTTTTAGTCGTCACTAAAAGGGTACCTATTGTGACCAATAAAAAGTCGTCATTAAAGGTGGATCTACTATGACGACTTTCTACATCGTCACTAAAAGTTCGACCTATTGTGACAACTTTTTGATCGTCACTAAAAGGCCGCCTATTGTGATGACTTTTAGTCGTCACTGAAAGGGTACCTATTATGGTGACTAAAAAGTCGTCACTGAAGGTGGATCTACTATGACAACTTTCTACGTCGTCACTGAAAGTTCGACCTATTGTGATGACTTTTTGGTCATCACTAAAAGGCAGCCTATTGTGATGACTTTTAGTCGTCACTAAAAGGGTGCCTATTGTGATGACTAAAAAGTCATCACTGAAGGTGGATCTACTGTGACGACTTTCTACGTCATCACTGAAAGTTTGACCTATTGTGACGACTTTTTGGTCGTCATTGAAAGGCTGCCTATTGTGATGACTTTTAGTCATCACTGAAAAGGTACCTATTGTGACGACTAAAAAGTCGTCACTAAAGGTGGATCTATTGTGATGACTTTCTACGTCATCACTGAAAGTTTGACCTATTGTGATGACTTTTTGGTTGTCATTAAAAGGCTGCCTATTGTGACGACTTTTAGTCGTCACTGAAAGGGTACCTATTGTGACGACTAAAAAGTTATCACTGAAGGTGGATCTACTGTGATGACTTTCTAGGTCATCATTGAAAGTTTGACCTATTGTGACGACTTTTTGATCGTCACTGAAAGGCTGTCTATTATGATGACTTTTAGTCATCACTAAAAGGGTACCTATTGTGACAACTTTTTGGTCATCACTGAAAGGCGTCACTGAATGCATACCTATTGTGTGACTTTCTACATCGCCACTGAAAGGTCTTCCTATTGTGACGACTTCTTATTCGTCACTGAAAGTTGTCACTAAAGGTAGACCTACTGTGATGACTAAAAAAGTCGTCACTGAAAGGTCGACCTATTGTGACAATTTTTTTATGTCGTCACTGAAGGACGGCCTATTATGATAACTTTCACTAAAAGCTGACCTTTTAGTGATGACCAAAAAAGTCGTCACAATTGGCCGACCTTTAGTGACAACTTTTTAGGTCATCACTGAAAAGTCATCACAAAAAATAAAATTTCTTGTAGTGCTAGGCTTAAGGCCGTGATACACAACAAGGGCCACATGCCCATGAAAACCTGTATAATAAATAACAGACACATAGTGGCCAAAACTAGACAACAACAACCTACTAGGCATCCAAGAGTCAATTACAAACATAATACAATAAATATTCCTACTTAATAGCCAAGTCACAATATCAATATATATAAGGCTTTCACAGACATACAATATGGGCTATATGCCTAGCAAAGCATACGCAACAGCAAGTCGAACACATAGTAGCCCAAACTAGATATTCATGCTACTGTCCATATACATTTTACCAATCAGTTATATCATTTAATTACACCCTCCCCCTTATCACTCCAACTATCATCGGGTGCTTACAAGTACACCTGAGGGTTTCTTGGGATTATCCATTGGTTCCGGACCCAAAGGAATCCAACAAGGAACCAAAATTGGATCTCCATGTCCAATCATAATACACTTGGCCAGATCTCCCCCTTATTTCTCTTACAAATCAGAACTGATATACACAAGTGCACTTGCGGATTGCCAAGGAATTATCAATGGATCCTTAATTAAATTAATTATGTTAAATACATTATATAGTAAGAAATCTATTATTCAAGTAAACAACAATGTCAAAACATATTTAAATTATTCAAAATATTTACTAAAACATTTCCATTTCCATTTTCTTTCAAAACATAATATCAACACTTGGATTCCAAGGGAACTCCTATTGGTAACCATGGCATTATTAGTATTTCTTTTTCACTTATTATACATATCGATTATTCATATTTAATGGTTACATTCCCATTCTGCCAAATAGGCTAATACTGCCCCTTGGGCTACTACTGCCATTTAAGCCATTTTCTTTTTCATATTGTCCAACCATACGGGCTAATTTCCTTATTACCCAGCCACAAAGGTTGTTCATAAATGTCACCAGGTTACCAATGGGTTTCCATTAAGCCTAGGGTCTCAAATTATCCAAACTTTTTCACATTGAAAAATATTCTTATCATATAATAAGATAAAAAAATGTATATTTTGAATACAAATATTACCTCAGAATAACTAATCATCGGTAAATTAATTGTATCAAAATCATAACTTATCATTCAACAACATCACTTTTCCATACAAAACCAAATTTGCAAAGGTGGGACTATCCACTCACATCCAAATTGCAATACCTACAACAACTAAAATTATTCAGCAAACCAGAATTTATGCGACAAACAACAACCAGAATTTATATAGCAACCAGAATTCATACAGCAAGTAGTAATTTTGAATTTATATAGTAGCCAGAATTTATACATACCAACAAAGCAGTTTATCTACTCACATTCAAGTTATAAAATTTGTAGGAATTCAAGCATTATAATTTCTATAATTTATCAGAAATACCTCAGAAATAAATTTACACAAAATTTTTCAATTTCATCATCCACACATTTTCAAACATTCACACAAATTTCTTGACAACCTTCAATCAGAGTACTATGGAATAAAACTAATGATCTAGGATTACTCACCATGTCCTGAAGCTTCACCCCTTAGCTCGTCGATGGCGTTCCGACTGGTAGTGGCTCAAAACCTATGGTTGGCCGAACCAGCTGGAAAATAAGGGAATAAGAGTAACTGAGCTGCTGCAAGACTATTCCAACCAAGGGATATGTCAGAGATGAAGAATAAGATGACCACCGGTAAGGAGGTGGTTGGACGACCACTGGGGATGCCATGACTGAGCAACTTCACTTCATTAAAAACCACACATATCTTCAGAATGGGCAACATGAGGAGGAAGAAAGGTAGTAAACTTTAGTTAGACTCCGATGGTACGTTGAAACTCGAAAATGATCAGATGCACACCAATGTTGAGAGGTCTCTGGATGGTTCCAGAGAGCCTATGGATAAAGAAAGAAGATGAAGTTTTGGTAGCGATAGAAGAGGCAGAAGGGGCTGGCTCACTGGGGGGCCAGTATATTTATAAATAAAAATATTTATATAATTTTGCATTTTGGCCCCTAATTTTAACACTACCTTACACTAAGGCCAAAGCTTTTGTGCTGCCTTAACTAAGGCCTAGCTTCCACAATTCTTTTCAATTTAGTCCCTACTGATTTTTTTTTCAGTTTAGTCCTTTTTTATTTTAATTTTATTTTTGTTTTTTATAAATTTTTTTAAGGTCTTACATCCATATTTCTCCCCCTTTTGACACATCAAAAAGTAATATTGTGAAAGATTAAAAATATGTACCAAAATATAATATTTATGTGTTAACTTTTTAGAATTAAAATCATATATCCATCTGAATCAAAAGTATAAATATAAAATCTAAATCAAAATGTAATATCCATAAAATTATATATATATATATTATCCATAATATCAATCAAGAAACCTGTGTAAATTGTAGTAATTACAGTAATGAAAGTATTCAAAAGACATATATCATCCAGAATTAGAAATATTAACCATAAAATTTGAATGCAATATCCATGAAAACATCAAAATATCCAGAAAATATTAACAAAGTTAGATTACATCACAATATTAAAAGATAATCTGAAAAGCATAATAACAATAGTAAGAACAAGATAGGAGAAAATGGGACTGAGGGATACAAATATCATATAAGCAAGCACAAATACAACTACTCTCCAAGAGGTGAATCTATCTTCTAAAGCTTTGAATTTTCATCTTATTGTTGTAGTCTCAGATAGATTTCTTGAATTTGAACCTTAAGTGATTTAAGCCTTTGGTTAATTTTGTCATCTCTTTTGTGACTTTCTTCTTCTAAATGAGACATCCTTTCTTCCATAAGGTCAAACCACATTTCTTGAGTGTTAGAAATTTTGTTTGTTTGATCAGTCATGTGCTTGTGTATTTTTTCTATCAATTCAGTTAATTTGGCTTCAGCTTTAGTAGAAATTCCAACTGAGCTTGAAATTTCTCCAAATGGCTGGGTTGGTCTAAATTTTTCTTTGGTCCATTTCCCTTGCTCATTTTCTTTAAAACCCATCTTATATAAATGTGATGTAGTAATCATTGTGGTTGCATTTGGTGGTGCAAACAAAATTTCATCAAAAAGTTTTATTTTGACTTTGGTAAAGAAGGGTGTAAGGATCATGCCATATAGAAGATAACCAATGTCTTTTCTTTTGGAACATTCACCCATGTATTTCAAAATGAAATATGGAAAATTGAAATCTATTTAGTTTTTGATAATCCACATTAAAAATAAGTCATCTTCCACAATTTGAGTAAAAGAAGTGATCCTTGGCATAATTATTTTGCATAGAGCATAGTATAGGATCTTGTCTTCAAGAGACAAGCCAATTATCAGTAATTTCCTAGTACCATCTTTTAGGTGGATTAGGGAAATAGCATTCTAATAGCTACTTCCTTACTATAATCAGGAAAGGATCCTATAATAAGCTTTGGCATTGTGTTATCCATAGTAAATTCATCAGCAAATGATTCAAAATCAATGATCACATGTTTATGTAGCACATAACAAGATAATTTTCCATCAGCATCAGCAAAATTAGCATAGAACAATTTCACTACTCTAGGATAGGCTACTCCTTTGAAGGTCAAAATTTTTTCTAGCCTATACTTTGCTAACAGTTCAAGCAAATGGGTTGTTTTCAGCAATTGATCATTGAAGCATTTCAAAGGTTGAATTTTTCTATGTTCTAGAGAGAGATAGGTAGCATACTTATTAGAGGATTTGAATAATGACTCTTCATCTGTTGGTTGGGTAGCTATCATTGGTGATTTGTCCTTGCGCTTTGCTGTGAGTTTGATCCATTTTGCCATTTGTGAAGTGATTTTTGAGAAGAGAAGTTTTAACACTTCGGGTTTCTTAGGTTTTGATTTGGGGTTTTCTAATTTAGGCTATTTTTGCTGAAATTAATTAGTTAAAAAGTTTAGTAATGATGTTTCTAATGTTTCTGTGTAAAAAGTTTGGTGAAAAAGGGTTCGAAAATTAAAATTTTGAGGATTTTGAAAGGGAGAGGATGAAAGGATTTTGCCTATAAGGTTGAGAGAGTTACTGTATAATGAATTCAACTTCGATTCGGGTATATATAATATCACACCTTAAATTGATTCATGAATGGATTCAGAGAGTAAAAATTTACTAATGAATCGATTTAGGTTTAAATTTACTTATTGAAATTCATAGGGGAATCGATTACTGAATCGATTCATGTATAAGTGAATAATCTACAAATCGATTAGGGAATTGATTCATCCAGGGGTTTTTAGAAAAATTTGAAAATTTAGTCTTCTTGAAAGTTTAGAAAATTGAGTGAATCAATTGCAGAATTAATTCTTAGTGTTTATAATTCGAGAAGTGAATTGATTATAGAATCGATTCAAAAACTCATAAAAAAAACCTGGATAAATGAGAATCGATTATTGAATTGATTAGGGGGCTTTTGAGTTTAGTTTTTCTAAGTTTTTTTGTTTTCCTAAGGTTTTTTTTTTTTGTTATTCAAACATCCAATTAGCATCTCAAATCACTTGAAGTCTTAAATTCTCTCCATGTACCTGCAAAACAAACTCAGTAACATCTCTAATGCTTAAGTTAGTAATTGTAACATACAAATCAAATATGAAAAATAAGAAAATGACAATTTATTAACATTTTGAGGAAATCAATAGTGTTTATCTTGCGATGAGTGTAACTTTTATCTTCCATCATGAGTTGCTTTCTTTTCCCTCATACAGACCTGCAAAACTAAGATTGAGTTTTCTTGGTTGGTACTCAGTAAGTTTTAGGTCCAAACTTGTTAGTAGGCTTAATGGAAACTTTCTTAACAGTAGACAATTTTGGCAACCACATTAGTTTTTCATTTGGTTTTAATAGATATGTTCCATTTCTAAATAGATAGTCTCTAATATGATGACCTTTGTGATTACAATAATAGCAAGTGATATAGGCAGGATTCCATTTCTTAGATTTTTTATATGGCTGCTGTCTATATCTTATTTTTATTTTGAAAACTTTTCTAATTTTCAAGCATGCCATTCAATTTCTCATTACTTTTAGTAAAACCTTGTAACATCTTATCCAATTTCTTTATCTCTAGCTTATAGGACTCACAATGCCCGCATGCTTTAGTTTCACTAACTAATCTTTCAACTAATACATTCAAGTCAGCATTTTCTTTTTCAATTTGCTCAATCTTTTTCAGCAAACTTTCATTCTGACTCTTTAATTTCTTTATTTCCTTCTTGGCTTTAGTCAAGGTTTCATAAATCTCTTCATATAGGTCATCAGAATCATCATCATTTATTTGATTGCTGGAATCACTAACATAGGAACTACAGAAAAATGAAGGATATTGTAGAACCTATGAACTTTCCTTATGCTTGGCCATAAGACAATGTTGTCCTTCCTTTTTGTAATCAACTTCAATTCTACATTTGTAAGAGGTTTTAAGGGTATCTAAAATCTCTTTTACTATTTTGCATTCTGAAATTCTTGGAAATTCATTAGTAGATAATGTGCTAACAATAATCCATTTCAACTTGGAGGTAAGAAGATGTTTTATTTCTTCTTCATCAGTCCATAGCAATTTAGATTTTGGCTCTAGAATTCCATCAATAGATATCTTAGGATATTCATAACCTGTTTCTAAAATTTCTAGCATGTTCTCATCTAAAGCTTCAATAAAAATTTTGATTTTGTATTTCCAAAAAGCAAAATTTTCTGAATCAAAAGGAGGTGGATTATTCAAGGATGGACAGTCTGAGAACATAGTTAGATTAGGATCCATATTCCTATCAAAGAAAAGGAGTATCAAGAGCTAAAGCTTTGATACCTACTGATAGGCCCCATATTAAAAGATAAACTGTGGAAATTGGATCTTACTCTTATTCCTTTGGGGGAATTTGTATACTCCTTATTTCTTTATAATTCTTCTTTTGTATTTAGCTACAATGTGATTTATTGCTTTATATTCAGAGATATAGCATAAAATTTAATTAGTGAATATACAAATAGTATAATTAATAATTGTGCAACAAAATAGATTGTGTAGCAAGATTGCAAATAAAGGAATGGAAAAGTAGAAATCAAAGACATAGATTTTTAAAGTGCTCTGATTTGAATTGGAACTACAATTCAAGTCTACTCCACTAGATCATTCCTCAATCAGAAGACCACTTCAGTAATCAAAACTATCAGGATTTAACTAGACTCCTGAAATGCCAGTTTACACATTAGAATTATTTGAATCTTGCTAACCTAAAAGAATTAAAATCAGGCTCTTCTAAACCTAAAAACAAACACAAGAAATTATATAGGCTTTTGCTAACTCATACAAGATTTCTATCAACCTAGACATCTTAAAAGAAAGTAGAAATACAATACCAAAAAAAGATTTGAGAAACAATTTTCAATCAGCTAAGATGAATTCAATAGATGTTTAATTCAAATAATTTAATTTGATCTGGAAATCTTGTAAGGTAGAGAAATCTAATTAAGCTTTTCTCTGAGATTTTCGCACTTGAAGGAGAAAGAAAATCATGTAAAAGTTATGAAAATTAAAGATAGTTAGGACTTTTATAACTGCTATAACAAACTGTAATAGAAAAACTAACTTTCAGTTTATGAATCAATTTAGGTAAAAATCCTAACTTTTAATTTTAAAAGTTTTTCAAAATTGTTCTTCATGAATTGATTGATGAATCAATTCATATAGATTTTCAAACATTAACTGATTGATGAATTGATTTGTAATGTGTAAAATAGTTTTTTATAAATTTTGTTTTCTTCAAGTGGTGTTTCTACCTCATTTTGAAAATATTTGTTTCAATCAAACCTCTTTTGAATTCATTTACAAAAGATCCTAAAAAAACTAAAATAATTTCTAATTCTAATATTAATCTCTTGAATCATATATATACTTTGAAACCTGCAAAATAAATTAAAATAAACAATGAAACATAATACCAAATAGTAATGTAAATGATTTGATTAAAATTGTTTTTCAATATCAAAACCAAGAAATATATAGCTAGGGTAACTTAGGCTAACATAGATAATTGAGATGCTCATTTCAAGTTTAACTATCATATTTCTTTCTTAATCTTGTTTTAGTTTTTAGATTTCTAGGGTTTAGAAATCTAAGATACAAAGGGAGAGATTGATCTTCCCTTTGTATTTTCTTTAATTGTGAGGTTGATCATAATTAGTTCAAGGTGTAATGTGTTTTGTATCTAAATTGGTTAGCAAGAGTCTGGTTAAGTCTTATGTGTAAACTAGTTTGCAAGAGCTCAATGAAATCTTGTGGTTAGGAAATAAAAGAAAGACCATTTGGTTAAGGATTCAGTCTAGTGGATGTACACTTCAATTGTGGTTTCAATTGAAGTGGAACCACTTTAAAAATTCTGGTGTTCTTTACATTACTGCATTTAATTTTCTATTGCACATATATTTTGTTTCAAATAATTAACTATTTTTGCAAGTTTGCATTATATCTATATCGGTGACTATGATTGAATTTTTGTTACCCAATAAATATACTCTAATAAATCTTATAAATTTCCAAAGAAGTTTTAAAGTCTTCCGTTGCAAACTAGAATCTAAATCAAAAGGTCATTTGTAATAAGGGACTAGCAATTGGTGTCAGAGCTTTGGCTCTTTATACTCTTTTAATTTCTAGAAAATCATGGATTCTAATTTTACTTTTTTGCTTGAATGTCCACCTTTGAACAAACCCCCTAGCTTTAATAGGCATCATTATACTTATTGGAAGCATAAAATTAAAGATTTTATTGAAGCCACTAATGTAGACATGTGGGAGATTGTAGAGGATGGATATGATCCACTAAAAACTTTAATTATTGGGATTGCATAACGTAGACCCAAATCTCTTTGGACAGAAGAGGAAAGGAAAAGACATCTCCTAGCCTCCAAAATCAAGTGGATCATTTCTAATTCTCTTTCTCCAAATAAATATGAAAGAATATCCAATTGTGCCACAAAAGAAATATGGGGCACACTAGACGTAGCTCACATTGGCACAGCACAAGTTAAAGCCTCTAAGGTTCATGTATAGGTTTCTCAATATGAGATGTTTAAAATAAAAGAAGGAGAATCCATTAAGGACCTTATTCAAAGATTTACTACTATTACTAACTATCTTATGCTTCTTGATAGAACTTTTGACAATGTAAATTTAGTGCACAAAATATTCAGGTCATTAACAAAGGAATGGCAACCTAAAGTGACAGCCATCAAAGAATCACTTAAAATGGGAATGCATACCATTCAAGAGCTCTATGAAACCTTGGAAGAATAAAAGCTTAAGCTAAAAAGATACAAAAGAATGGTGATGATAAAAAGAGAAGAACCTTGGCACCAAAAGTTGCAAATACATTTGATGATGAAGAAAATGAGTTAGATAATGATAAAGATGTAGATGAAAAAGATCAAATGGCCCTATTAAGTTAAAAACTATAGAAACTACTTAAAAAAAAAGAGAAAAGCTACTTCACAAAGAAGAAATCAAAATAAGAATGAACAAGAAAATTCTTTTTATACCTTAACATGTTTTGAATATAAGAAGCCTGGATATTTTAATTTGGACTGCTCTGTGATTCTAAAAAGATAGCTAGAAAATGAAAGGAAGAAAAGGAAGCTATCCTTCAAGAAAGGCAACATAGCCATTTACGTAGATGAGTAAGTTGATTTTGGAGAAGAAGAAGGAGAATAGAGGAAAAAGCACTGCTTTGCCTCATGGCTCAACAAGATGAAGACAGTGAGGTATTTAAGAATCAATCTTTTTTTTATTCTAACGATGATAATAGTGATGATGAGACTGATGACTTATATGAAGAACTTTATGATGCTTTGATAAAAAGCTAAGAAAGAGTTAAAGCATGCTAAAATAAAAAAAACAAAGGAAGTTTACTTACAAAACTTAAGCAGGTTGAAAAAGAAAACAATGACTTAAGTGTCTTAGTTGAAAAGTTGAGTGAAAGTATAGTTTGTGATCAATGTGAGACTTATAAATCTCAGATAGATACATTGACCAAAGCTTTACAAGGTTTTACTAATATTAATATGAGATTGAACAGCATGTTACAAAATCAAAAAAAATTTCAAAATAAGGCTGGTTTAGGATATAAATAGCAAAACAAAAGGAGATCTAATAAAAGATCTTAGACTTTTAAGTCAAAAAAGAACTTTAGTTACATAACTTGCTTTTATTGGAATAAAAAAGGATATCATATTAGACATTGTCCACATAGAAATGGAACTTATATTTTAAAACTAAATGAAAAATTAGTTTGGTTACCTAAAACATCTACCTCTACTAGAAATCTTGCCATGTTTACTAACAAATCTGGACCCGAGATTTATTGAGTACCACAAATACAAGTATAATTTCTATTTTATAGGTTTGTAAGAGACAAAGAAGCAAGCTATGGTTCTTGGATAGTAGTTGCTCATGCCATATAACTGGGAACAAAGACAAATTCATCTCTCTTACACCAATTATTGGAGGTAAAGTAACACTTGGGGACAATGCTAAAAGGAAGGTAATAGGCATAGGTAAGTTTGGTAAGTTATAAAATTGTTATATTAATGATGTCTTACTTGTTGAAGGCATAAGGCATAACTTGTTGAGCATTAGTCAAATGTTTGATAAAAGAAATCAAGTAATTTTCAATTCAAACAAATATTTGGTTATAAATAATAATGATAAACAAGTTAAGCTTGTAGGGAGTAGAATCAACAACATTTACATGATTAATTTGAATTCTGAATGAAACTTGGACTCTTTATGTTTTGTTAGCTTTAATGAAGATTCATGGATTTGGCACAAACGTCTTGCACATGTTAGCATGGATCTTATTGAAAAACTTTCTAAGAAAGATCTAGTGCCAGGTTTGCTAAAATTAAATTACATCAAAGATAAAATTTGTGAAGCATGTCAAAAAGGGAAACATGTAAAATCTTCTTTTAAATCAAAGAATATTGTTTCAACTTCAAAACCTTTGGATCTACTTCATATGGATGTAATTGGTCCATCTAGAATCAGAAGTCATGGAGGAAACTTCTATGTCTTCGTGATTGTAGATGACTACTCAAGATTTACATGGACCTTGCTTTTATCTCATAAAAATCACACATTTGAAGCCTTTAAAAGTTGGTAAATGTGATCTAAAATCAAAAAGCATACTCTATTATTAGTATAAGAAGTGATCATGGAGGTGAGTTTGAAAATAAAGATTTTACTGGTTTCTTGAGATGAATGGTATAAACCATAACTTCTCAGCACCTAGAACCCCTCAACAAAAAAGTGTAGATAAGAGGAAAAATAGATGCTCAGAAGAGATGGCTAGAACCATTTTAAATGAAAGCCCTCTTTCTAAATCTTTTTAGGCTGATGCAGTAAATATTGCATGTTATGTGATAAATAGAGTTTTAATTAGACTTATTTTAAATAAAACCCCCCTATGAACTTCATTTGGAAGGAAACCAAATGTATTCATTTTCATGTCTTTGGATGTAAATGTTTTGTTCATAATAATGGCAAAAATAATTTAGACAAGTTTAATGCTAAATCTGATAAAGCTATATTCATTGATTGTTTTTCGTCTAGCAAAGCCTTTTGTGTCTTCAATAAAAGGACTTCGAAGATTGAAGAATCAATTCATGTGATCTTTGATGAATCTACTTTGAGTGATGACAGGTTTAGAGTAGAGGATGATCAAGAAAAATGGTTACTCTCTCACTCAAATTGAAATAGCAAGAAGATGCATTAAAGATAAATGATGTAAATCTAAAAAAGGATGAAGATGACATTGTCAATTATGGGTGAATTGACTTTCTTCCTTGGACTGCAAATCAAACAATGCACCAATGGTATTTTTGTAAGTCAGACCAAATATATAGTAGAACTACCCAAAAGATTTAAGTTTGACAATTGCAAACCAATTGGTAATCCAATGAGTCCATCACTCAAACTAGATTCTAATTTAAATGGTAAGATGCTACATTGTTTAGAGGCATGATAGGAAGCTTATTATATTTGAAAATAAGTAGACTAGATATAATGTCAAGTGTATGTCTTTGTGCAAGATATCAATCAGAACCTAAAGAATCCCATTTTTCATAAATCAAAAGAATTTTTTGATATCTTGTAGGACTAAACACTTAGGATTATGGTATCTTAAATCTAACACTTGCAGTCTTATTACGCAGGAAGTAGAACAGACAAAAAGAGTATTGGCAGAGCATGCCAATTTATTGGTCACTCGTTAGTCTCTTGGTCTTGTAAGAAACAAAATTGTGTTACACTTTCTACTGTGGAAGCAAAACATACTACCGCTAGGAGTTGTTGTGCTCAAATGCTTTGAATGAAGCAATAACTATCAAATTACGACTTAAAATTTGATAAAATTCCTATCATGTGTGACAACACAAGTCCTATTAATCTTACTAAGAATCCCATCATGCACTCCAAAACAAAACATATTCATAGTAGACATCATTTTCATAGAAATCATGTTCAAATAGGTGATATTTAAATTGAATTTATACAAAAAGATTTCCAACTAGCTAATATTTTTACTTAACCACTAGATGAAAAATGGCTTATGTTTATTCGAAAAGAACTTGGAATGTTAAACCCCTTAGAAAATGATCTCACTTAGCCAATCTTCAATATTTTGATATTTTTAACTTTTGTGCATGATTATATGTTTTCTTAGCAAATTCTAACTTAGGCATCAGAGATTTCCCTAAGTTTGTTTTGCTAGTACTTGATTTGAGATTTGAGGTATAAATAATGTTGAATTTATCACTACTAGTAAATATATCATTTGTTAGCAATTTTGGAACAAGATTGCATGAAAACTGATTTTAGGACTCTCTGAATTGAGTCTTGAATTGATTCAAATTTTTCCAAGATTTCTCTGAGTTTTTGAATCGATTCAAAATCTCACAACTCAAAAAATTACACTATGAATCAATTAGTGAACCAATTCAGAAAATTTTTAATCTTTTGGGAAGATCTCAAATTTTGAAAATTTTTTATTAGCCTAACTAAATTGATTTTTAAATCTATTCAATCTTGATCAAACCAATTCATCAATCAATTCATCAGATTTTCAATCTTTCAGCAAATGTTCCAAAATTTTTAACAATTTTTATTTAGCTAAATGAATTGATTCTTAAATTGATTCAAGAGGGGCTTAAATTTCTAATAATATTGATATTATGGATTGTATTTTGATATTTTGTTCTATCTTGATTATGATTTTTGATTTTATAAATTTTTTTACTTCACTCTTTGATGGTGCACTAATTTCTTTTTGATATGACAAAAGGGGGAGTAAAAGATGAGTAAAAGATAAGTAAAAATTTTGATTTTGATTTTGAGATTCATCTAAAATTGATTTTTTAACCCTCATCTTAAATAGTTTGTCACTATAAAAAAGGTGGAGATTGTTAGCCTTGCTATCAAGCTTTCTTTCAGTTTTGATGTTGAAAAACAATTTTGATTAATATCATAATCCGACTATATGTTTTAGTGTATGTTGATTTTGCAGGTTTAAAGTTGATTAAGTGATATTCAAGAGATCCACATTAGATATAGTATTTTTATTGATTTTATTAGGATCTTTTGTAAGTGTGTTCAATAATCCATTTTGATCCAATTAATCAAGCTTTCTAAGCTAAGGTAGAAATAAATCAATTGAAATGAGCTAAAAATCTAAAGTTTTCCAATTAAGTTTTCAATTATACTTTCATAAGTGAAATTTTTATAAAAAACTATTCTTTATTGTGTGAATCAATTTACGAATCGATTCATACTGAAAATCTTGTGAAACTATATATGAATCGATTTTGAAGAATTGTTTTGAAAATTATTTTTAATGAAGGTTAGAAACTTTTGAGAATCAATTAGGTAATCAATTCATAACTTCTTTACATTATAGTGTGAATCAATTCATGTATTGATTCAATCCTGAAGTTTTTAATGATATTCATAAACGAATCGATACATAAATTAATTCATAAGTTAGTAACTGCTCTGAATTGATTTATAATTTAAAAGTTAGTTATTTTTCAAATGTCAATTGCCACACTCTAAATAGAAGTCAGCCTCATTTCAAACAAATCTTTTTACAAACAAACAAGTGCAAAAAAACTGAGAGAACATAGACATTAAATAGATTTAAACAAACAACATGTTACATTAATAATATTATACTGATACGGTATTTAAATATTATTAATATAACCCTCTCCTAGGTCTAATCAATATTTTAATAATTTAATTTCTAGAAATTTTGTATAATTGGGCCCATGATAAGTGAACTCACAATTACACAAAATCTCAATGGCATAACATAAGTCAAATGATTCCTATAAAATTATTCATTATTCATATAAGCATGCCAAATTCATTTTATAGGTTAAACAACATTCAAATAGTGCTACAAAATTCCATATAGTAGCCAATAACGTATCATATCATAAAATTTTTGTGTCAAAATACTTCATTTAATTATCCAAAAAATTAGCACAAAAATTAATTAAATAATTTTTATTTTCAAAAATTCTAGAAAAAATGTCCAAAATTACAGTATCAAAGAGTGGAGGCCAATGATGGAAAAACCATTACAAAATTCTATCTACAGTGCGAGCATGCACATAGGCCCCACGTGGATGAAACTAACTTCATCCCTAACCTCCATCTGGATTTGCAAATTAGGTAGCCTAACCTAATTTAGACCTGGTTGCAACCTAGTTCAATTTTTTGCCATTTAGCCCATTTTGCCCAATTTTTAATTGCATTCAATCATAAACAATTAATTGCTACTTACCCACTAAAACTTTTAAAGAAAATTGCCTAAAATTGGTTGTTTTTATTCACAATTTTTAGAGCATTCTTACTTGAAATTTATGGGAAATTCTCAAGCTATTTTATGGTTAATTTTGGTTGGAAAATCCTTCTAACATAGTAGAGTGTTATGCAATATTATACAAATTGATTGTGAAACAAAAAACTTATTTGTCATATCTCTATGACTCACACAAATAGATCAAACTTCTAGAATAAAAGAACAGTAAAATTATATCATTTGCTCATATAGCATCATATGATTATTTTGGATCTAACAAACAAAATTAATAATCATGCTTTCATTAGATACATGACATCGATAAAGTCATCAAATATACAAAATACCAAAAAAATTTGGCAGGATATTTACAATATAAATAAATTTGACAAGGTTGTGAAAAATTATATGAGTTCTTAATGTATTTGGCTAGATTTTCAAACAATCAGATTCATCTAGATTTACATGTTTAATTAGTCATATAACATGATTGAACCGGCTTTGATACCAATTGTTGAAGTTTGTTTTATATTTTGAAATTCAGATCGTTCAATCATGTTAATACAACACAACAAATTAGAATACAGAATAGAATCATACAATATCATATCTAAGTTTAGTCGTACCTGAATTTGATGGCACATCCATGTTCTTTTCCTTGGCAGCAATCAACAATCCATTTCGCTATCTTCAATATGCTCCACAATCAGCAATCTGCTCCTTCAATCAATTGGATGGAATCACTCCTTTAGCAACCCTGATCCTTTTGGGGAACTTCTAGTGCTACTAATGGGGAGAGGCAATCTGATAACCAGGTTTGAAGTGTAGGAACCCATCATATAGTATTAAATCAGGCCAAAGAGTCTACCCATCACCAGATTTTGACCCCCCAAAAAAAAAACCACTATAGGCCTAAGTGCCCAATAAGCTCAGCTCTATGTCATTAATTAGGCCAATTATCTTGAACTATCTTATTTATAGATTGTGTAGGTCCAAATAAGAAATCCTAACATATTATGCATAGCAGCCTATCTTTACTTAAAGTATGTATGTGTAAGAACGGGTCCAGCCAAAGAGGGGAAATTTCAAATATTTTTCTGTCAGAAGAACCCACAGTGGCCGAACCCTTCTCCCCGGAATTCTCTTTGTGTAGAGGTTCAAATAAAGAAATACAAGAGAGAATGAAACTAACCTTTCATCCTGCTCCTTGCACAGCGGAAGTCTTTGA
>JANHAO010011211.1:0-17155 GCA_026873985.1 Saraca asoca | reverse complement strand
CAGTCATCATACATACTAGTCTCACTGTATTATTGTTATCCCAGTTCACAATAATACTCGACTAGGGACATTTTAAGAATAACAATTATTCTAGGGACAATTATCATATTTATTTATATTACATAGATATAACAAAAAATATAATAATTGAATTGCTATTAAAACATAATATAATGTATACAAACAAACAATCATCCCATGATTGGCTTCTAGGGCATACACCAACACATACAACACTTCACAATTGTTCAACAATCAGAAGTCAAACTCAAGATCACACAACAATCAACTAGCAACTAAGAATTTTCCATTCAAGCAAATCATTTACCATATCACATTCAGATCAAATTATTCAAAGAAATCAAGCAATATAGATCCTATAATTTACTAGAAAGGTTGTCTAAACCAATTATCAAGAAATTTCCAAGTTTCATTAACTACTCATATTTACACTTACACACAAATATCTTGACAACTATCAAACCAATTACTACGGAATAAAACTTTTGTTCTAGGATTGTTCACTAGGGTCTAAAGGATTAGTAGCCAGCTCGGCCGGAGCTGGAATGCTTCCGGTGAGCCTATGGAAGCTGTTGAACAAACCCTGCTACTCAAAGCCTTTAACAGGAATATCTTGAAAAATCAACTGTAAAGTTACTATAAAATAAATCCGATGATTTAGGATTACTCACCGGGTCTCAAAGAGTCTACCCTTAACTCACCGCCGGCCAAAGCGTTGCCGGCGGCCCAGAAATCACACTGGGTCGAATCACACCCAGAACAAGGGAGAAGAAGGAGCTGAACTTTCTCAAGCTTTTTCCCAATTTCTAGACATACCGAAAAGAAGAAAGAATGACCACCATGAGGAAGGGCTGAACGACGGCCATGGCTGAACAGACGAAGCTTGTCGGCTATCGTCACACTTTCCGGAACGAGCCGTCCAACGAAGAGGATGATGGCTTCCATAACTTTTTGACATTACGCCGGCCTTTGCAAAGGGGCCGGACTTGCTTCGACATCGGAAGAATTTCAGAAACCTCCGGAACTTGCTCATGCTCGAAGAGAAAAGAAGAAGGAAGAAGAAATGGGTGCCGAGGTTCTAGAAAATTTCGGGAAAAAATTACATAAAAATCAACCCAGGGAATTGGCTACCGGCTGGGCTAGTTTTCCTCTCAAATTTTTTCACTTTGGCCCCAAATTTCATGTTATTTCCAAATTTGCCTCACTCGAAAATGAAACTTTTCAGTTCAGTCCCTGTCGATTTTTCAGTGTCTCTATAAATTTTAAATCTTTATTTTAATTTTTTCTTTTTATTTTCCTAAATTTTTTAGGTGTTACAAAAATGGTTATGTTGTTATTATTCTTGATCTTCATAGGATGCTTCAAGTAGAAGCAATTGCAATATGCTTGTTAATTGCTAATTGCAGCTCTTCTTTCTTAGCACCCACAACCTTGTCCACCACATTCCAAATTTTAAAGAACAAGAATGTTGGCATGGCCTCAATGTTGTTTTCCTCAGCAATAGTCTATAGATAGTAAGGAAATTGTAGTTTTCTTAGTAATTCAAAATGTAAGTAATAGTCCTTATGTGATCTAAGATTTAAATAATTAGACCTATCAAGAATTTGTAACATTTACCTTTAATTTATCCACATCAACCTATAGGAATATCACATGGGGCAACTTCTTGGCAATCTCTGCTATAATTGGGGCTATGAAACATGGTCAGCACCAAGAAATAGTGAAGTGCAACACGATCTGTGAAATATAATTTTCTTGCTTGTTAGTACATTATACTTACTAAGAAAAATCATGCCGTTAAAGTAAGAAGTATTCAAGAGATAATAACTAATCATAAAACGAGTAGCTTAAATATACTTATGTTGATAAAATTCCAATAAATTTAAAAGTATAAGCTAGTAAATAAGAGGATAATCAGGTGTAGCAAGATAAGCTAAAGGCCAAAAGGACTATAAAAAGCAAATCCATTTGAATGTATTGATAGTGCCTCATTAAACAATAGACGCAGAAAGAGCACTTTATGCCAAGTTATGAAATTTGGTTTTGCTATGCCATAAGTCATAAGAAGGATAAAGTCACAATGAGATCGAAGTTTAAACCTAACAACAATTGCACAGCTCATGTAGTATGTTTTCAAAGCTTAAATGGTATTTCTAGATTAAACGTCAAATGAAAAGGTATTCCAAGACAAAATTGCAAGCAGAGGTAGAAAAGGTTCTGAAATCTATATCAAGCAAAAATTTAAATAGGTTTTGGAAAGCTAAGAAATAGATATAATAAGAGCTTGAAAGTAAATAGAAAAAGCACACATGGGATAGGACTTTGTAATACCCTAAATTTTCTAAAATCAAAATTTTGAAGAATTCAAAATTTTAGATCTGAAGTTATGAAAGGCCTAGATGCAGTGGAAATAGATTATATAAAATTTTAGAAATATTTTAGAGATTGAGTTATTGTTATAAATGTTCAAAGGATGAAAATTCATATTTTTAAGAATTAGTTTTTGTAAAACTTTGAAAATATCAAAACTAGGATTGTGGATGTTGGATGAATACAAAATTAGAGTCGTTATGAAGGTATTTAATTTAAATAATTTATATTAAAATTTTGTGATTATTGGTGATTGGTAAATATGTTCAATTTAGTTCAAAACAGAAGAAATAGAAAAAATTACTAAAAAGAAAAATTATCAACTTGTAGTTATTGGGAAGTTGACCTATTTTTTCCATTTTGCCCTCCTAATAGCTGGCTCCTCCTTTTCTTTTTCTTGGCTGCAAACTGTAGAAGTCATGCAGACTTCATTTTCTTCTTCTCCAGGCTTTTCATCCTTTCTCTCGATCTTCACTCTCTCTCTTTACAAGTAAGCTCACTAACTCTTTTTATTATTCTCTTAAATTTTTACTACTGAATCTTCTCTTTTTCCTTTACATTTTGGTGTCAAAATAATGTTGATTCATTAGATAAAACTCAAGTTATGAATTTTTGAAATTTGTTGTCACTGTTCATGTCACTATTCAACCCTTGAATTAACTTGGTTTTTCTGATCTTTTAGAGCTTGAGTCTATTATATATAGCTAGTTTTTATTAAATTGAAGTACAATCTAAATATATAAGCTTAGTTGAAAAGAGAAATCCTTGGAAAAGTTTGAAAGCTAATAGACTCTTCTTTTGTGTTCTTGAAGAGTATAGACATATTTGGTGTGATTAGCTGCACTTTTGTATTTCCAATTGTCAAGGTGAACATCTCTTACCATTCTTGTGAATTAATATATGTTTCTTGCTTATAATCTATTGAATAATTGGTGATAGTTAATGAAAATGAGTTTTGTGATTGTGAGGCATAATTTATGATTGATTAATAAACTGATTAGTTTGTGATTGAAATAATTGGGTTTAATGTATGCTTGAGCTATCAAAACATGTTTAGATAAGATGCTATAGTGTATGATTGAAATGGAAATTGTCTTCCTTTATTTTTTTGTTATTGCTTGCAATGTTTGCTTATGCAATTCAAATCGTAGCTTTTTGAACTAAATTCGCGATCATGCTTGTGGAAATTTAGTAGGTTTGCTCTTACAATTTGAATCAAAATTTGAACTAGGTTCAGGGCTATTCGAATCAACTTTCCCTACTCTGTTCTTTGATTCTACTTGTGATTCTGATCACTTTTGTATTTGGAATTCTTAAACATTTGCACAATTTGGTGAGCAGACCCATATATGTAACTAAATTCCTCTGAGTCAAATTCAGTCTTTTACATTTGAATTCTTTGATTTTGATCATGATTTTGCTTGAGATTCTTCAATGATTTTGATAGTGATCTTGATTGCATTTCCAAAAATTTCTACATTTCTTGGGTTATTTTCACAACTCTTAAATCTATATTAGATTTTACTTGGCTTAGTCTTAATTAAACCTTGTGTATCAATAAAGGAATCTTATGAGAATAATTGATAAATGAGAAAGTATGATATGCATATGAATGTGAATGAGAATGATATAGTACATTTGTTGTGAATCATTTTGCCATGTAAAATGTGATAGTATTTGTGTCATATGAAATGGTGTGTGACACCATAAATGACAATAAAATGTGATCATGTGATATTGGTGAGGTGTGATGGGGAATAATGAACTAGATCCTGGATCTATGTATTCTATATTGATAAGTGGGATAAGGATGGATTAGAGGGATAAGGCTTAGTTTGTGTAGGATAAGCTTGGATTTCAGTAACAAAGAGATTTACTTTTATTGTTATGAAATATTTGTATTGCTTACTGCCATATGAAAAGTTGCAATATATTATCATGTGACTGGAATACATAGTGAGTGAAAATGATGGTCGATGGCTATAAAAGCTTAACTTGGTACAATGTTCAAAGGTAATATAATATGAATTTCTTCATATCTGAATATCTAATGATTAATAATTGCTCGTGAAGGATTATATGAAAATGGCTATCTAGTTGAGGCATGAATGCCTATACATGCTTATGCTTGTTATTTGGTGAGTTCATGAGTCTGGTATGTTTTATTCACTAAGCCTCAAACTCATGCTTCTGTGGACTATTTTTTTAATTCTTAAGATATTGCAAACACTGTGCCTGAGAAGTAAGATAAACAATAATCCAATGGAAATAACAGCTAAAACATACACCACCATGGTCTCGGGTCCTCTAGGAAGCTACCAAATAAACATCCACTACATTGTCATCCTAAATCTATTAGGATGTGTAGTACTGCATGATGTAGAAATTATTCCACCAAAACCACCAAATATATTGTTGATGACAGCCCTTGGATGGTTTAACCCATAAAGTTCATCCATCAAGATGAAAACAAATTTGCTATCTTTTTGAAAACTTGTAAATAGTAGGGCCATAGGGCTTAGTTATAGAAACCTATGTTTTTGATAATATGGTAAGCTTTTTTTGGATGCCCTATTTTTGAAAAGTGCATTTGGTAATTTTGAAAGTGGAAGTGGGCCTTAAGAGATATTGTTGATAGGAAATATTTTGTAGTAACTGTTGTAAAATTATGTGCAATTTAGCAAGATTGGTATTTGGCCTATTGGCAGTATTAGTGTAAATTAAATGATATATGTATATATTTCCTTATGAGTATCCTTGTGTGTTAAGTTTGCCATGATTTAGTGGCCTATGTAATATGACAAGATAATTTTAAGAGAAACCTAAGATGTTGATAATAAGTATAAATGATAAAGGCTGATTAATATTAGATACGAGAGTGATATTCACATATGTTGTGATCAAGGTTTTTAAGTCATGACATTTGTTAGTATCAGAGCAATGGTTTAGGTTAAACCTATAAGAATAGGCCTACATGTAGAGTCACATAGTGGTGGTGGTTGCATCAAGTGTTAACAGAAGCAATACTAGTAGCACATGTGCACCCAAGAGTGTGTATTACTGATACTATTCCCATTGACCTAGTGAAATATGTGTCTATGTTAGCATAGTCAAATGAGAATAATTTTGTGTCTTGAGAATCTGACTAATTTTGTGATGTAGACTATGGTGAGAATTAGAAGGCAAGAAGGCCAATAACATAAGTATGATCACAGAGGATTGTCCATTAGACAAAATAGTCCTCAAGCTAGTGAAAACCTAGAAGTTCCCTAATAGGTAGAAAACTTAGTTCAACAAGTAATAGATCGCATAATACATGCATTAATGCAAAATCAAAATTGAGATCAAAATGGAAAGACTGAACAAAAGAGGTAAAACAAAAATGATGAAACTTATCTTGCTAGAAATAAGCCAGAGAATATGTTAAGAATTGTTCATGAATTCCTAAAACTAAAGCCATATCGATATTCTGGAATAGATTCTTCTATAGACTAGTACCAATTTCTGGACCAAATTGAAAGGTATGTAGGATGTTACAATGTCTTAAACCCTTATTCATAGAATTGATAGGATATTAGTTAGATGATCTAGCATAGTATTGGTATGTTGGGATTATTGAAGGGCGAGCTGTAGATACAGAATTGTTAACCTGGGTGATGTTCTGAGAATTTTTTATTAATAGATTCTTTCCTCTCAATGTCTAACAAGTGAATGCTTGAAGATTTGAAAATTTGAGGCAAGAGAATATGTCTATAACTGAATATGATGCTCAATTTACTCGACTCTCCGGGTATGCTACTTATCTGATTCCTAATAAAGTCATGAAAATAGAAAGGTTTGTACAAGGGCTTCATGATTATTATTTTGATTGCATTAAAGTTGATCCAAATACAACATACCATTAAGCCATGAACTAGGCTTTGCGGGTAGAGTTGAGGTCCAAAGAGCGTCAAGAGAAGGAAATGTTTTCTACTGGTAAGAAGAGAGTTCAAAATGAGGGAACCTATATGGCTTAGAGTGAGATACCAACTCTAGATCATGGAGCACCACTAAGTGGGTGGAGAGGAAATTTTTCTAGATCATATAGATCACATAATCCAATTGTAAAAAGGAATATAGGAAGTCAATCTGCTTCAATCACTTCTGTTCCATTCCATGGAATGAGTGTACCCCAGAGTCAGGGAAATTTTAATGTTAATGTGCAACAATATAAAGTTTGTAATACAAGTCACTATGGAACTTGTAGGAAAGATTTAATTGAATGTTTCTGATGCGGTCAACTTGGACATATGGCAAAGGAATTTCTTATGGATGTAGGTGCCTTAGGGTATGATACAAATTATCGAGCGAGACTATAGAATCAATTGGCAGCACCATTTATGACCTCAATAAGAGTACCAATAGCGTCTAGATGAAATGATGGGAGAAGCAATTGCAAAAGAAATCCCAGTGAAGCCACGACATGAGTTTGTAACCCTACCAAACAAGAAGTTCAAGCATTTAATGCAGTAGTCTCATGCATTTTGAAAAATATATGATTTACAGGCTTACGTATTGTTTAACCTTGGTGCCACTTATTCTTTTCTTGCAAAGAAATTTCCTATTTTATTAAATGAAATGGGTGAATTGATGGAGACATTGTTGGTAGTAATGACTCTCATTGGCTGGACTTTTCTAGTTGATCATTTAGTTAGAAAGTATGCTATGATAATAAGAGATAAGCTAGTACAGTGAATCTAGTTGTGTTAGATATAGTTGACTATGACGTGGTTTTAGGGATGGATTAGCTTTCTTGGCACCATGTGTGATTGCTTCGATAAAAAGGCTACATTTCATATAGATGAATCCTCCTTTGTAGTTTTTCAAGGCGAAATGGTAGTTGAGATAGCTAGGGTAATTTCAAGCGTCTGAGCTTGGAAATTATTAAACAAGGGGTGCACAACTTATTTAGTTGTGGTACAAGATCTAAATCAAGTTGTTCTAAATCCTAACGAAGTTTTAATAATATGAGAGTTCTTCAATGTGTTTCCTAGCGAGTCATCTAGATTGCCTTCAGATTGAGAAATTAAATTCACTATTGATTTGATACCTGACACTGAGCCTATCTCCATTCCTCCTTATCAAATGGCACCAATGGAATCCAAAATTCAATTATAGGAGTTACTTAATAGAAGGTTCATCTATCCAAGTGTATAGCCTAGGGGAGCACCTCGTACTCTTTGTGAAGAAGAAAGATGGATCGTTAAGATGTTTTGATTACTGACAGCTGAACAAGTGATCATTAAGAATAAATATCCCCTTCTCCATATTGATGATATGTTTGACTAGTTACAAGGAGCAAAGTATTTCTCAAAAATCAATTTGAGAATGGGATATCATCAATTGAAGATTCATAAAGAAGATGTACCTATAACTGCCTTTCATATGTGATACAGGCATTATGAATTTCTCATAATGTCATTTAGGCTAATGAACACCCTAGTTACTTTTATGGGTTTAATGAATCAAGTTTTCAAATTGTTCTTAGATAAGTTTGTGATTGTGTTTATTAATGATATCATGGTCTACTCTAAAGGTGAGGAAGAGCATAATGAACATCTGTGAATAGTATTACAAACTCTATGGGAGTATAAGCCCTATGTGAAGTTCTCCAAATTCAAATTTTGGGTAACTAGTGTTAAGTTTCTTGGACAAGTGATGTCGCAGGAGGGAGTGTGAGTTGACCCTTAAAAAATATAAGCTATAGAGAGTTGACCTAGACCCATGATGGTTACTGAAGTTCATTGTTTTCTTGGTTTAGCTAGATATTACTAAAAATTTGTCAAAGATCTTTAAAAAATCTTTATGCAATTGACCAAATTGACTCAAAAGGGAGTAAGGTTTGAATAGACTCCTGCATATGAAGAAAGTTTCTAAGAATCAAAGCAAAGTC
Organism: Saraca asoca; assembly: GCA_026873985.1. Lineage (NCBI taxonomy): Eukaryota > Viridiplantae > Streptophyta > Magnoliopsida > Fabales > Fabaceae > Saraca > Saraca asoca. The sequence continues at coordinate 8,832 of JANHAO010011211.1, read as the reverse complement.
TAACAATAGCTCTGGTATTAGCTTTGCCCTCTGGATCAGGTAGTTATGCTATGTATTATGATGCTTCCTAAATTGGATTGGGGTACGTGATGATGCAAAATGGAAGAGTGATCACATATGCATCAAGGTAATTGAAGAAGCATGAAAAGAATTACCCTACTCATGATCTAAAAATGGCAACGGTCATTTTTGCTCAAAAAATATGGAGACACTACTTGTATGGAGAAACATGTGAGATTTATATGGACCATAAAAGCCTAAAATACATTTTCAAATAAAAAGATCTTAATCTTCGACAATGAAGATGGTTGGAGTTAGTCAAAGATTATGATTATTTGATATTGTATCATCTTGGCATGGCAAATGTGGTGGTAGATGCATTAAGTCGTAAGTTGGCAAGTAGTTTAGCTTATCTCCTTTCTAAGGAGGAAAAGTTGAAGTATTTTTACCTAAAATTTTAAAGACTTGGAGTGCGATTAGAAGTTTAGGGGCAGACCTCGATTCTTATACATATGACAATATAGTCAGTGATGGTGGATCGAATTAAAGAAGCTCAAAAATAAGATCCATAATACCTAATTCTTAACGAAGAGGGGAAATAGACGTGAATTCAAATATTATAGTTAACAAAACAAAGGTGCTATGGAAATTTGTTGAATTAGGCTCATAATTCATCATACATGATACACCTTGGTGTGATTAAAATGTATCATGATTTGAAAGACATGTTTTAGTGGGAAGGCATGAAACGTGATATGCTGGAATGCATAACAAAGTGTCTGACTTGTTAGCAGAGAAGGCTGAACATTAGCGGTTGGTAGGACTGCATCAATCCATTAAGATTCTAAAATGGATGTGAGAAAGTATTATGATGGATTTCTTAGCTAGGTTGCCAAAATCATCGAAGGGTTATGATTTGATTTGGGTTATTATTAATTGCTTAACCAAGTCATCTAATTTTTTAACTATTAAGATGACTTATTTGGCTACCTAATATGCATAAATATACCTCGATAGAATAATTCCTTTACATGGTGTGTTGTTGACAATTATTTCAGATTGTGATACCTAATTTGCTTCTCACTTATGGCAATCATTTTAGCAAATGTTAGATACTCAACTATGGTTCAGCATTACTTTCTATCCACAGACTGATGGACAATCAAAGCGAACCATCTAGATTTTAGAAGATATGCTTCAAGCATGTATAATGGAATTTGAGGGAAATTGGGAAAGGTACTTGACACCTATTGAATTTGCTTACTACAATAGTTACCGATCAAGTATTCACATGGCACCATTTGAAGCATTATATGAGAGGAAATGTGGATCTCCAATAGGTTAGTTTGAGCCTGGGAAGGTATAGTTATTAGGTTAGATCTTGTAATAGATGTAGTTAAAAAGATTCAAGTGATCCGTGATTGAATGAAAGCAGTTCAAGACAGACAAAAATCATATATGAATAATAGGGGAAGAGACCTTGAATTCAAAATTAATGACCAAGTGTTTCTTAGAGTATCCCCTATGAAAGGAATTATGGGATTTGGCAAAAAAGGAAAGTTAGCACCGTAATATGTAGGACCATTTAGAATTATCAAACGTGTGGGAGCGATGGCATATCAATTGGAGTTGCCAAATGTGATGCAAAGAAATTACCTAGTGTTTCATGTCTCTATGTTAAACAAGTATATCCTAGATGATTCTCATTTGTTAGGGAAGAACCAATTCAGTTGGATACCAAACTCACATATGTGGAACAACCAATAGCTATCCTTGATCGAAAAATTAAAAAATTAAGGTAAAAAAAGTTCCTATGATTAAAGTGCTATGGGGATGGCATGATGAATGATAAGCCATGTCGAAATTGGAAATTGACATGCAAAGGCAATATCTACAATTGTTTGGTAAAGGATAAATATAAGAATTATTAGTTCATTTTAGTTCACTTATCAATGTTATTTAGAATTCGGGAATGAATTCTTTTAAGGGGAGAATTGTAATATTCTAAATTTTCTAAAATCAATTTTGGTAACAAAATAAGGAAAATAAAAATTTTAAAGAATTCAAAATTTTAAATCTAAAGTTATGAGAGGCCTAGATGTAGTAGAAATAGACTATATAAAATTTAAGAAATATTTCAGAGATCGAGTTATTGTTATAAATGTTTAAAGGATGAAAATTCATATTTTTGAGAATTAATTTTCATAAAACTTTGAAAATATTGAAACTATGGTTATGGATATCTGATGAATGCAAAATTAGAGCCGTTATAAATGTATTTAATTTAACTAATTTATATTAAAATTTTGTGATAATTGGTGATTGGCAAGTATGTTAAATTTGAGTTCAAAATTGAAAAAATGGGAAAATTTGCTAAAAAGGAAAATGGTCAACTTGCAGTTATTAGGAAGTTAACCTATTTTTTCGATTTTGCCCTCCTAATAGCCAGCACCTCTTTTTCTTTTTCTTGGCTTCAAATTGTAGAAGTCATATAGACTTCATTTTTTCTTTTCCAAGCTTTCATCTTTTCTCTCAACCTTCACTTCTCTCTACAAGTAAACTCACTAACTTTTCTTATTATTTTCTCAAATTTTTACTACTAAATCTTCTCTTCTTTCTCTTCATTTTGATATCAAAATCATGTCATTTCATTGGATAAGACTCAAGTTATGAATTTTTGAACTTTGCTGCCACTGTTCACATTACTATTTAACTCATGGATCAACTTTATTGTTCTCGCGTGTTAGAGCTGGTTTCTATTAAATTGAACCACAATATATATAAGCTTAGCTAAAGAGAGAAATCCTTGGAAAAGTTTGAAAGTTAATAGACTTTTCTTTTGTATTCTTGAAGAGTATAAGCAGATTTGGTGTGATTAGTTGCATTTTTGTGTTTCTAGTTGTCAAGCTGAATACCTCTTTCTATTCTTGTGAATTAATATATGTTTCTTGCTTGTGATCTATTGAATAATTAGTAATAGTTGATGAAAATAGATTTTGTGATTATGAGGAATAATTTATGATTGAAAGGATTGATTAATAAATTGATTAGTTTGTGATTGAAATAGTTGGGTTTTGTATATGTTTAAACCATCAAAACATGTTCAGATAAGACCCTATAGTGTATGATTGAAATGAAAATTGTCTTCCCTTATTTTTTTTATTATGCTTGCAATTTCTATTCATGTGATTCAAATCGTAGCTTTCTAAACTAAACCCTCAATTATGCTCGCAAAAATGCAGCAGCTTTGCTTTTATGATTCAAATCAGAATTTGAACTAGATTTAGGGTGATTCGAATTTACCTTCCCTACTTTGTTCTTCAATTCTACTTGTTTGAATTTGGAATTCCTGAATGTTTGCACAATTTAGTAAGTAGACTTGCATATTTAACTAAATTCCTTTGAGTTAAATTGAGTCTTTCACATTTGAATTCTTTGATTTTGATCACGATTCTACTTGAACTTTTTCAATAATTCTGATAACGATCCCAATCACATTTCCAAAAATTTTTGTATTTCTTGCTTTGTTTTCACACCTCTTGAATTTATATTGGATTTTGCTTGGCTTAGCCTTAATTAAACCTTGTGTATCAATAAAAGAATCTTATGAGAATAATTGATAAATAACAAAGTATGATATGCCTATAAATGTGAATGAGAATGATATAGTACATTTATTGTGAATCGTTTTGTTATGTAAAGTGTGATAACATTTGTGTGATATGAAATGGTGTGTGACACCATGAATGATAGTGAAATGTGATCATGTGATTTTGATGAGGTATGATGCGAAATAATGAATCAGATCTTGGATTTACTTGTTCTAAATTGATAAGTGGGAAAATGATGGATTAGAGGGATAAGGCTAGGTTTGTGTGGGATAAGCCTGAATTAAAGTAATAAGGAGATTTACTTTTATTGTTATGAAATATTTGTATTGTTACTGCCATATGAAATGTTGTAATATATTATCATATGATTGGAATACACAGTGAACTAAAATGATGGCTAGTGACTATGAAAGCCTAACTTGGCATAATGTTTAAAGGTAACATAATGTGAATTTCTTCATATGTGAATCTTTAATGATTAATAATTGCTCATGAAGAATTATATGAGAACTGGCTATCTAGTTAAGGTATGAATGCTTATATATCCTTATGCTTGTTATTTGGTGAGTTCATAAGTCTGGTACATTTTATTCATTGAGCCTTAGTCATGCTTCTCTAGATTGTTTTTTTTTCTCAGATTTTCAAGATATTGCAATCACTATGCATGAGAAGTAAGATGGACAAAAATCTAGTGGAAATAATAGCTAAAATATGCACCACCATGGTCTCGAGTCCTCTAGGAAATTATCAAATAAACATCCATTACACCATCATCCTGAATTTATTAGGATGTGAAATACTACACAACATAGAAATTATTCCACTGGAACCACCAAATGTACTATTGATGATGGCTTTTGGATGGTTTGACCTTTAAAGTTCATCCATCAAGATGAAAACAAATTTGCTATATTTTTGAAAACTTGTAAATAGTAGGGTCGTTGGGCTTAGCTATAGTAACCTATGTTTTTGATAATATGATAAGACATAAGTTAGTGTAACTTCTTTTGGATGCCCTATTTTCGAAAAGTGCATTTGGTAATTTTGAAAATGGAAGTGGGCTCTAAGACCTAGGGTTGATAGGAAAGGTTTTGTAGTAATTGTTGTAATCTTACGTACAATTTGGCAAGACTGGTATTTGGCCTATTGGGTAGTATTAGTGTAAATTAAATGATATATGTATATATTTCCTTATAAGTATCCTTGTGTGTTGAGTTTGCCTTGATTTAATGGCATATGTAATATGATGAGATAATTTCAAGAGAAACCTAAGATGATGATATTAGGTATAAATGATAAAGGTCAGTGAATATTAGATAAGGAAGTGATATTCACGCCAATCATGACTAGTGTTTTTGGGTCATGACAGACTTGAAGGTGATGAAGTTGTTATAGGAGTTGGTTTGCATATGCAAACAAGGGACAATAGGATTGACATTGGAACGGGAATGGGAAAATAATCCTCTTGAAACAATACAGACTATAGAATAGTGATTTTATGTAAAAGACAACAAATAAATAGCATGAATTCTAAACAAAAGAAATCCTCATTTTTTTTCATATGATCTTCTTTCCCTATTAAAACCATATAATCATAAAAGTTAAGATTAAATGAATGCTAAGTTTAACAATATATCTTTCAACTTTAATTTTAGCCCAAATCATCATTTCACTGGTCAAATAGTCCATCAAAAGAGCCTTATTCTCCTTGAACTTGCTACTTAATTTAATTGTGTGGCTATTGTGGAGGAAGGAGAAGATTGTGTGAGAAAATTTACAATCATTGCACTAATTAAATAATTTGTCCAAGAACCCTTTTTCTCCGTGAACTTACTACTTGATTTAATTTTGTAGCTATAGTGGAAGAAAGAGAAGATCATGGGAGAAACGTGTGTAAATTTCTCATTTTACGAAAAAAAAACTTTAGATGAGCACAATGTTACCAGAATAAACTAAAAATGTATCAATTTCAATATTTTAAATCACATGTGGGCATTAAATTTTGGAACATACCTTATGTAATAAATTATATTTTTTCCTTGGAATTAAAATTATAAAAAATAATAGTTATTAAACATATCATAGAACAATTATTGTAAACCACTATAATACCAAAACTAGCAACATCTACAATGGCACAAGGCAAGAACAAGCATTGGCTTATGTCAAGCATTTACAATCTTTAAATTGAATCTTACAAAAAACTCACAACCTTTTAGGCTTATTTTAATGCACCGAGTGGAAATGAACCATTGGCTTTGGACTTGGGCAGTATGGGGAAGGGTTAAGTATAGACTAGTATGCAGAGCATAGGAAGATATTGGATGGCTTATGCAAAGGGTAACTATAATGCTTCCAGCTACACTAGTACATTCCGCCCTTGAAGTGCCAACTTGGTTATGGACAACCCATTCAACAATGATAATGAAACTCTTCAATTGATGGGACTAATTGGTGAAGCAAGGAAAACCCAAAAGGTGACTTGAAAACACAACAGAGTCAGTTGCACACAACAAAAAGGGTCCATTAAGTATGCTTTGATGATTAAGTTAGTATTTTAGTAGAGTGTTAGTAGTGTAGTGAAGATGATTTGAAAGAAGGATACCTATTGGTATATATCAGTGTCGAACATGCCAATTAGCTTGCTCTTGGATGAATGAGGTGCTACCATGTGTCTGTAACGTATTGGAAATATCAGTGAGATTCCTACTAGGCATTACTAGTGTTACATTATTCATGTAGGCTTGACTGACACCTTTTGTCATGTGTTGTTTAAGTGGTTGTTTCAACAAGCTCTCATTTGGCCAAATTCTACACCTAGGCCGATCAACCAGATGTGATCGCTCGATCGGTGTAGGCTAAGTTACGTGCCAAAGCTAATTCCTTAGTTAGTCTTGGTCGTTCGACTTAGTTTGATTGTCCAAAAACTACAAGCTATTTTAGATTATGTCAGATAGTATTCTATTATGGTGGATTTAGCTTTCAACATTACATTGTTATCCTATGTAAAGACATCATTACACTATTGTGATGGATTTTTTAGGTATCATGTTCCAAGGTCTTGGTTAAAGCCAACAAAGAACTTGATAGTAATTTTTGAAGAGTTAAGTGGTAATCCATGGAAAATATCTCTTGTGAAGAGAACAATACATACACCTATTGCTACTGAAGCTAATTCATAAAATTAAAAGAACCTAGATAAGTGAAGGGAAATCATGACAAAAAAAAAAGTGGAAAGTATTGGGGGATAGGGACAAAAATGCATAAAGAATAAGAAATAGTATGATATGGTTTGTGAAAAATCTTTGGTTTTCATTGGTTGATGCAATGAGTGGCATAGTAGAAATTGAAACCTCAAGAAATCAACTTTGAATTAGTTTACTATAAATCAACTTCACTTGTTAAATGGTTTTATTAGATGTGATTATCGGTTATTGTGTAATCCCTATATGATATTGCATCAGAGATGGGGATATGGAGAAGATCTTTCATACTTAATTCTTTTGAGAATGCTAATATTTTTTTCTTGAATTTTGAAGAAGTGCAAAAAGTTGTCAATGCCTGTAAATGATTAAAAACATTTTTATTATGTTATTAGCAATCATATCAATCAAAGCATTTTAAGGTAGAATGAGAAAGTGACCATTCTACATACTCGATCATTTATGTTGTATATTTTTCAAAACCATATTTAAAATTTTATTCAAAGCCACTTTTTATTCATATGACAATGTTGCTTACATAGTCATGATGAAGTTTGTGACATTTTTGTTGAATATTAAGTAGTAGTTTAATATTTTCTTAAAAGCATGTATGTAGCTGATTTTGTGAGATCTTTTGTGATGTAATTTTATTGTGAGTTTTAGCTTAAAGTAAGGTTAAATGTGTGGATATTAGTCTGATGTAGTAGGAGAAGTGTAACTACTATGTACTTGTTGTTCCTTTTATTTGTTCCTTATATATTAGTCTAATGTAGAACTAACTCTTTGAGAAGCATTCAACAACTCTGTCCTTTCCATTCTTCTTAGCTTAAAAGCCAACAAATGGTATCAATGGCACTCTGTTCTTGGAGAGACTATGAACAGGAGAGTGAAAGAAATCAAGGAAGGTTCCTTCACATTAAAAATTTGAAACCTTTGAGAGTTTAAAAATGACATTAAGCAATTTTTCTCCTTCAACACCTACCTTCATTGGTGTTAACTACCCAATCTGGGCAATAAAAATAAAGGCTTATTTGAGAGCTTTTGACTTATGGGAAGTAGTCCTAATCCTCTGGCTACAAATCTCATTATGGCTCAGATTAAGTACCATTACTAAGGAAAAAGCAATATATATATATATATATATATAAAGCCTTGTTTGCCATTCAATCTTCAATTTTAAATGAGATCCTTGATAGAATTGTAAACTGTGACACACTAAATAAAGCCTAGGAGATTCTTCAAAAGGAGTTTCAAGGTAGTGAGAAAACTCATTAGATGTAGGCTTTGAATCTTAAGAGGGTCTTTAAGCTCCTTAGGATGAAGGACTATGAGATTATCAAAGAGTTTCTTAATAGGTTCATAAAAGGAATAATCTAAATTAGACTTCTTGGTGAGGAGCTATCTAACAAGAGGATTGTTGAAAAGATTCTTATAAGTCTGCATGAAAAGTTTGAATAAAAAATTTCCTCCCCAGAAGACCTTAAAGACTTAAACAACTTGAGTCTTCAAGAGTTAATGAGTACTTTACAAATACAGGAGCAAAGGAGATTGTTTAAGTAAGAAGAAGCAGTTGAAGAATCTTTCTTAACATCTTAAAAAGAAAATCTCCATCACCTAATGGTGAAAGAGACAATCAGGTGAAAAGCAAGAGAATGAAAAGAAAATAATGGCAATAACAAAGGTACTGGTGTATGTTTAAAATATCCGCAAATGCACGGCGTAGTTGTAGCTAGTACTGGCAAATACGGGTCGATCTTATAGGGAAGCAATTTCAATTACTAGAATTTTTACACTTCAACTATCCAAATTTATTAAGGAAAGAACAAGTAATAAGGTATAGAAAAGAAATAAAGTAGAACAAAAGAAGAAATTTAAAGAGAGAATAACGAAGTAATTATAGAAGATATCAAAATGTAAAAGGCTTAAGATTAGGACTCACCTCACCTATGATTCTTGGCAAATATTATAGAATTTTCTTATTTTAATTATTCAGGTAATTGGGGCTGATTTGGCCTTCA
>JANHAO010011210.1:0-17136 GCA_026873985.1 Saraca asoca | reverse complement strand
TGAAAAAAATATATTTAATATTATTTACAACTTTGTCATTAATGAAAATAGGTATTCTTTTTATTTTTTTAAAAAAATCTGAAAACAGCTATATACAAAAATAAGGTAAAACATCATTTTTCTGTTTTCTGAAAACTGTTTTTTAGTTACATTTTTAGAAAATAATTTTTGAAAACAGGTTGTCAAATAGATTTTTTTATTTTTATAGAATAAAAAAACTATTTTTAAAAACAAAAAAATAGTTTACAAACAGGGCCTTAGGATGCGAGTTTTGCTACTCTCACTCTTGTTCTCAAATCATTTTCATAATATAATGGAATCCATGATGGAGGGGCAGATCCATTTCCTGCATTGCCAGGGCAATTGCCTCCGCAAACAATTTTTGTTTTTTTTTTCACATATAATGATACATATTATTGGCCCCTACAACTTATATAAAAGTGCCCTCATATCTATTTTTATATTAGTTAACAGAGAAAATTTTATTTCAAGCGAAGTATAAAATATTTGAAATTTTATTTATGATGCATACTGACATATATATAAAAAATATTAAAATAAATAATATTTTACTTTTATTTAAATAATTTTTATAATAATTTAAATATTTATATATATATATATATATTGTTTCTACAGGTCAAAATTTCTGAATCCCTCACCGCTGCTTTGGAACCCACAAACCCTACCAGGGAATGTGAGAATACTACATGCATCTTAAATATTGTTTTCATTTTTTTTATTCAGCATTGCAACAAAAGATTATTAAGTTAAATCTGAAATTTAAAATATGATTAAGATAGTGATAAAATTGTCAAAAATAATGAAAACAAAAACAGATAAGACGAGGAAAAAAAAAAAAGCAATACAGTCGGGACAACTTTTAAAATCATTAAAAGACAATTGTGATACGTATATAGACGACATTTTTAAACACTAGGTAAAGTATAATGTGACACCAATTACTTACTTAGATATAATTTAGATATCGTTTATTTTATGAAAAAATATTTTTTATAAACAAAATCTTATGTATTTGTGTAAGTAAATGATTTTTATATCAAATATATTCTTTGTGATTAATAAAATAATAAATAATAATAATATGATAATAAAAGAAAATAATTTTTTTAAAATAATTTCTATTAAATTTTTTATACATAATGTTAAATAAATAAATATTTTATATTATTTTATTATTTTATAATTATAAATATAAATAAATAAAATTATTTTTATAAAATATATTTTCTGTCAAAATTAACGGAATCTAAGTTTATTTACAATGGACTTGATGAATTTATTGGAATGTATAAGTTCATCTCCCTGACGGTGACAGAGAAGCAAATTTCTTTGACATGTGAGAGTACAAAGACCCACCAGGGGTGGGAAAAAAATCCCATCGACTCAAATTAACCAAAAATGGAGGGTCAGTTGCAGTTCAGATTTTGAAACACTTCAAAGTCGATTTAGCATTTTTATAAAATACGGTTAATAACGATTTATTCTATTCATAATTCACTTCACCGACATCATGTGAAACTGCCCTGCCTCCAGACATGTCATGTCTACCACAGACTAATGAAATGGCTATTCATAAAATTAAATAACTTGATTCACGTACATGAACGAAGGCAAATTGCTTTCTAGTGTTGATAGATTTTGCTTACGGAAGTACATTGATATAATTCAAAATAAAAGAAGAAGGAAATAATAATATAAAAATATTTCATATGATTTGACTATTAATTTATCTCATGAATAAAAATAAAAAATAAAATCCTTTAAGAAACCAATGAAAGAATATATAGTACTTAACTCATTCTCAAATATATTTAAAATATCACTTGTCTTTCTCTGATTGATAATATATTTTTTTATTAATGGTGTATAATATTGACAGTATATTTTCTCACTAATGGTGTATATATGCTTCACTCTCAATACAAATAATTTTATAAAAAAAAAAAATTACAAGATCTCAAGTAATCCCCATAAGGGATTACAAAAATAAATTCTCTCACACCATATTAATCTTATATAATACAAGTATTTATATGCTAAAAGGTTTGAAAGACAAGTAATTGCAATCCTTATTTAACAAGAAACACAATTTGATTAGAAAAAAAAATTATAGTTCAAATTTATACTTGAATAATATGAAGACGTAGATAAAAAAATTATCCCATTTTACAAAAATATAATTTAGGTTAAAATCCCAACAATATTTATCTTGACATAAATTTTATCATCAAAAGTTTTTAAAATCTAAATTAAGTAATTTATCAAATTTTGAATAATCTTCTCTAAATACCATAAATGCCTTCAAAACTCCACATCCAATAAAGTACTAGCACTTTAGACATGCATCAAAAGAGAATTTTATCAAATTTAATTCATATTCTCCACAAAGTTCTCTAAAACAAAAACATCATAAATACACAAATAGAATTGTTACTCAAACACAATCTGGGATTGATATAGAACTCTAAAACGAATTTGTATTAATATTTATTTAATCAAATTGAAAGTAAAATTGAAACCAATCAAGATTAGTAAAACCAAAACCATAATCAAGCAAAACCTGAATAAGGAATATAACCTAGTAAAATTGGACTCTAATATCACTTGATAAATTTTTTATGCGGAAATGCATTAGCATAACTCAAGATGAAAGAAGTAAGAAACAATAAGATACAAATATCTAACATGGTTCGACTTTTAACATACTCCATGAATGAAGGCCAAAACAAAGTTCACTAAGGAATCAAAGTGTTTAACTCACTCTCAAATCCACATTGCAAATACAATTGAAATATCTCATAGTCTTGCGATACATTTTTTCACCAACAGTATATATACTATTTACTTTTAATATGAATAATTTTATCAAAAGAGTAAAAATAAATTGTAAATCTCAAGTAGCCCCTGTAGGAGATTATAAAAACAAGCTCTTTTGCATCGAATTAACCTTGTATAATACAAGTATTTATATTCAAAAACATCTGCTAGATAAGAAATTACAATCCTTATCTAACAAGAAACCTAGCTTGATTAGAAAGAAAAGTTATAATACGAAATAACTAATAATTGATTATAATCTTATCTCATCAAAATTTAAATTTAAATAAAATAAAAATGTAAATAGAAATTATTCTATTTTACAAAAATATAATTCGGATCAAAATCCCAATAATAATGAAAACACAAAGACCAAGTTAAAGTAAAAATGAAAATAAAATCAAGTTAAGATATGAGGGAATTTGGATCCCCATTTTCTATTTTAACCATATTTATGTTACACCAAAATATAGATAAATATATATTATATATCAATAAAATTGATAAAAACATTTTATTTATTTATAAATAAAGAGATTCAAATATAATGGGTTAAATGTATTTTTTAACTTCTATTTTACACTTGAATGTCAATTTTACCTTATAACTTTACTTTCAACCTATTTTATCCTCTAATTTTTAAAATTAACACAATTTTAGATACTTTGTTGATTAGGTATTTGCTGAGACAAAAAAAAAATTGTATATAGAGTAATGTATTATTGATTGGAATCAAGGCAAATTGTTAATTGAATTAAAAATTAAATTTAAGATATTTTAGAGTCTGTTTGACACAAGTAGTTAAAAAGTTAACTGATAGCTAATAAACTAGCTGTTAGCTATTTTACTAGCTGCTAGTTGTTAGTTGTTAGCTGAAAGTTGATAAGTTAGTTGATTGTATTAAAAGTATTTAATAAAATTAACTGTTAAATTAACTCATAAATGTAAAATGAAAAGATATGTTGATATCATTAGATATATGAAATATATTACTTTTATTTTGAAATTAAGGCTAAATTGATATAATCAAAATATTCAAAATAAGAATATAATTACCTAAAATTTAATTAATTATATTAAATTATATCACATATTTATTATTTATTTATTTATATTGAATTAATGAACATAGGTTAAATATGTAATAATATATGAGGTTTTTTTTATTTTCTTTTAATTTTGTGAAAAAAGAGTAAATATTAAAAATAGTATAATATTATAAAAAAATATTGATACATAAAAAGGGCTTAAGTTTTTTTTTTGTGAATTACTTTTTCAAATTATTTAGCATTTATATTGATTAATTGAGAGTGAGTTATTAATTAATTAAAATAAAAAAGATAAATTTGAAAAAAAAATAATTAAAATATCTATTTTAATAAGTTATACATTACTTGAAGTAATTTCTTAAAAGAGATCTTTTTGGTCCAAAAATCTAGTATACTAAATACCTCTGAGATAAGAAAAAAAAATATTTAATTAAGTGAAGAAGATAAAAATTAGATTTTTTGATATGCCAAACACATACTTACTTTAAAAAAAAAAAGTTTTGAATTTATCATCTTCTTTCATCTTTTGGTTGACACAAATTTTTTGTCTTTATCACGGCTCTCTCACCATAAAAGTAATGTCTAAATCTTGTTAGTTGAAGTTGCAAAAGAGATATAAATTAATGGAAAATAGAAAGAAATTTTTTTCCTAACAATAGTAAAAAAAGATGATAAGTTAGAAATTTTTTTTGTGCGTAAAAAGAATGAGGAAAGTAAAGCTTAAATCCAATTAGCATTCTCTGTTATTTTTGGTCAACAAAGTATCAGTCTGTGCATGATTTTTTTTCATTTGAAAAACGATCAAGTTTAGGAAGAATCTATATTACACTTTAAAAATTAAATGATAAAATTGATTAAAATAAAAATTAAAGGATAAAATTAAAATTTATGTAAAATTTAAACAATAAAAAAATACATTTTAACAACTAGGATAAGAAGGCAAAAACCAAAATAGCAGGAGAAGTTGAAATTGAAAATATATATACATAAAAGCAAATTCAAAGCAAAAGCAAAGAAGGAAAGAAAAGTGTGAAAAGATAGTGAAGAAAATGAGACCTGTCAAAGAACCCCTCTTTTGTGGGTGCAGCACTTGAAGAGGAAACCTGAAAAAGACAGCTGCAAGAGTCACATGTCACTGTCACAGTAAAAAAAAAAATGAATGAATTGAGTTTAGGACTAAACTGCAAAGGCCAGGAGATGGGGGTTTGGCTGTCCTTTTGTGATGGGACGATTCCACAATTTTCCAAAAATGGTAACAAATCTATTTGCTCACTTCAGGCCCCCAACTTTCTGTGCTCGTATAAAACGACTTTCCCGAGGTCTTTTCTTCTGTCATTAAAAGGTTGTTTTATTGTGTGTACACAGATTTGTATTTTACGAAACGGCCATGGAATTATATTTGAGATTAAATTTGATTCGTTCTCATTTTAAAATGTTTTAAATTATCATTGAATAAAAAAATAATATGTTATTAATAAAATAAAAATAATTCCAAAGTTTTACTGATATTAATAAAATTTTAATAATTTTTTAATAACATGATAATATATTTATTAACATTAATTTAAATTTACTGTATTTATGTTAGTAATATACTAAATATTATTTTATCACATATATAGTATTTCATATACTTTATTATATTATGAAATATTAATTTTATGTATAATTTTTTTTTCTTTATTCCGATGAATGAATGACAGTGAAGTAATTGCTTTTCTGCAATACATATAAATTCTTGGCAGATCTGACCCATGAGGGTTGATTGAATAAGTTGTCTTCATTCAACCCTACCATACAGTACAGTTTTCCCATTCAATTTTGATGCCTTGTTCTACAATGTGTGTATAGTTCTGTTCTTTAACTTATTTGGACACAATCATTTGATCTATTGTCACCACAATTTCTTATCTATATGGGGAAATTGAGATAACACACACCCTCTCCTTCTATTTCTCTTCCTATTTGAAGATTTACCCTTGGATTCAAATTTTAGGTAGGTAGCTTATATTTATAAAATTTTATATTAATATGATATATATTTTTTAAATTAACAGAAAATATATCTTTTGAACTTTAAAAGGAACTTAACTATTTGATTATACATTTTTTGTTGCTTAATAATTTTAAAATTTAATATACATAATCAATATTATAATTATTTGTGTTGACCATTTGAATTGAAAAATATTGTATTCCATAAAAGTTTAAAGTTGGTATAAATTAGATTGATATCAATTAATCTTTAATCACATTTTCAGACATTTAGATATGTGAAATGCATATTCAATAAGAATATGGATTTTTTTTAAAATACTTTTAATGTTTGAGATAAAAGATATAGAAGTGATATTTACTTATATATACCATATCTTGTGTTACCTCTTATATTTCTATATATATTATAGTTGATTGAGTCCAACTATCGCACATGTTTTAAATAGGTTGAGTTAATTAGACTTACCCACAATCATATATACAAAAAAAAAAGTGTGAAAATCAGTACATTTTTCTACTTTGTGTGCATATAAATTTTCATAGAGAGGTTTTAAATTCTTTTTTCTAATTTTGCTTAATATATAACAAATTAACACAAATTTCATAAAAGATTGTAGAATTTTTTTAGTAAATACTCAAGTATTATCCTTTTTTCTTTTCTGTTAAAAGGGAGCCAAGATAACTTCCCTATGTGATATGCTCTGTTGTAATTACAACGATTATAATTCTGCCAATAAAAAATATTAAAATTTATTATGCCACATGACAAATTATTAAAAAGTTGTGTTAATAACTTTCTCCAAGAGATTATCTTCGCATACTTTAAATTACAAGAGATTTATGCTATTAAATATGGTCTAACGGCAAAATTTTAGATTTAAATTTTCTCATCATTAATGAAATTAAAAAAAAGAATATTTACTTAAAACAAGGACAAAATTAAGGAGTGGTACTTTTGATTTACACAAAAAGAAAACAATGTTATATATATTTGTATTAAGATAATTAATAAGCCACGAATTAAGGTAGCCTATAGTATAGCTAATCTGGCTTTGTCATTGTAGAAATTAAAAAGGGATTGAATTGAGTATTTATTTCTTAAATATCAAGTTAGGTTAACTGTGTGTTCTAATCACAAACAAAAGTTGGTCAAATGTTATTTAATCATGTATTCATGTAATACATTAGTGAATATTTGATTTGAAAATTTCGCACTGAAAAGAATACAATGTTAGGGGTTGATAATTTTGCTTAATTAGCATCATAGCTTGGTGGCTTTCAAATATGAAAAAAGATTATACATGGATAAAGTTAGGCAAAAGTCAACCATAATATTCTTTTTCCATGTATTTTCCGTTGCCTAATTTCATAAAATATTAAATTATTCTTTAATTTGTTTTATCTAAGTCAAGAAAGAAAAAAAAAATAAGAAAAAGACATCAACCTTGTTAGCTAACAAGCAAAAACTCAACTCGGAGGAGGGTTTATACTTAACCTACACTCTATCAAATCCAGGTCACTCAACCCTTGGATTCCATCAATGGAAAAGTTTATGGTCTTTAATTATCTACATTTTAGATTTAAATTTTATTTCTAACAATCTTAAGAAATTAATTGATTTATAAGTATTATTGTAAACTTTTAAAGAGATCAATGACAAATTCTGATCTTAGAGTAAAATAATTTATCTTACTCATAAATATTTCATGTAAAAGAACATCCACTTTTACTCATATCAGTTGACCTTAACTTCACATAAGAGGGTTTTATTTGATGGATATATTGTTATTTTATCCTTTTTTTGTGGAAATTAGGAAAGTATACTGTGTAAAAATGTAATCAAGGGCTGTAGACCTTGCAAAAATGTAATCAAGCTAGGGTCACTCTCGTCTTTTTCACAATATTATCTTCTTCCTTAGTTCTCTTCTTTGACTGTATTAGAGGTTTAATTTATTGTAAAGGTAGAGGGCATCTATCTTGTACAAAGTAATCAAGAATTCTATTCACAATCTACGTTGTTATTTGCTAAACTAGAGTCCTTTTTATTTCAGAAATCAACTATAAAAAGACTTATTATAGTCTCAAGAGTTTCTCTACGGAATCATATATTGAAATTTTGAAAGAATAGTTGAAGATATAATTTAAAAGATTTAAACTCACAATCATATAGTAAGAAATCTGAGTAATACGAACTAACTGCATGGCTACATTAATTGTTGTCTTTACAATTCCACCGATGACATCTATTTCACAACTTAAACTTTGTAAAATTGGTTGAGCCTGTGGCCAGCCATCCTCTTTGTCAAGTCAAGGAGAAACTTTTGCATACAGGCTATCGGGCACTACATGAATTCAATTATACATATAATTGTTTTTAAGTATTATTTGTTGAATATGCTACGTATCAACTAATAATTGGTTTTATTTAACGGATGAAGTTCATCTAAAAATTTCTAAAATCCAGAAATATATATTATATGAATTGTAAGTGCACCTTGTAACAATCTCAACTCTTAATACTAGATTCTTTTTCTTTACATGCACTTTCGTGCATGTTAAGAGATTTTTTTTTAATATATATTTAGAGAAATTGTATAAATTAACCAAAAAAAATATTAATCATTTGATATAAATAAATAAATTAGTTTATTTCCTTAATTAATTTTGTTTATATATTTATTGAGAAACAAAGAAAAAAATTATATTTGAAAGTCATTTTGTAGTTAAATTCTGCATATCAATTATTGGTCATTTGTGGGTTGACATAATTTTAGAGAGATTATAGATGACTACGGAATGTGTGGATTAATAGGTACAAAATTATTTTAATTAATAATGACTTCAAATGCATTTTTGTTTTAATTTATTTGTTGAGTAGTGGATAATTAATTGTGTCTTTTTATATGAAAGAAGTGGAATTACTCAAAGAGAAACAAATAAGGAGAGAGAGAGAGAGAGAGAAGTGGGCGCAAAATTATTTTAATTGATAATGACTTCAAATGCCTTTTTTATTTTAATTTATTTATTGAGTAGTGGATAATTAATTGAGTATTTTTATGTAAAAGAAGGAGAAGTTATACAAAGTGAACACATAGGGAGAGAAATAGTTAAACTTAGAAGTTGAGTTTTAGTTACTGATAATTAAATTAAAATTGACACAATTATCTTTAAAATTTATTAAACATTTAATAATTTAAATTGATTTTTTGAAAAACATAAAAATGGAATTCAAATACATCCAATCATCTTTATACAGTAGTATAGATGCACGGACTCCTTTTGCAACCACAAAAAACTTAAAATTTAATTCATTCATAAATGGATTCCTTTTAGCATTAATTCATTATCAAATAAATCTGAATTTTATTTTTTTATGATCCAAGAGATAAAGTCAAGAGACAATTGAAGAAACATTTCCAACTTGTAAATGAAAAATATGCGGAATTGGATTCAGTCTCTCTCATGTAAAAAGTTGAAGATACTTGGTTGGTTATCCCATTCCCGATTAAAAATCTACTTGCCTAGTTGAATCTTCTGTCACTTGGCAGTATTCAGAGAGCACTTTTGATCAATTTATTGTGACTTACAAATGTCTTGTAGCAAAGTTAAAGAGCGAGGCTGGCTTCGGTTAGGCTGTTATGTAGGATGGGCCAACTTGGCCCAAATTACTTTGTGGGTTAGCAAATCTCTTTCCAAGTAACGCAACAAGATTGTTAAGAAGAAAACACACACAAGGAATTATCAATTCTATTATTATCATTATCAATACATTAGCTATTGCTTACCGCAAGATGCCGCCAAATCCCTCTGAACTAGCGTGATCTAGTTATTTAAGCCAAAACCTTTCTAATTTCCCTTTAGTATTCACAAAAATGCATGATCATGGAATAATAAATTCTAATAATTTCTATATGCACCCGAACATTAGTGATGTGCTTAATACTTCAAAATGATCATACGTCGTGATCCATCTAATAAAGTGTTGATGGTGAAATTTTGGTAAGTCCAAATCTCAATCAACGAAGTGTAGTCCTTGTATCTCCAAATTGCAATTTGGTTGAGAAAAGGAAGAAAATCAACAAAAGCAAAAAGAAGGAGGAAGAACCAGATAACACCAGAAATTTTTTAATGTGGTTTAACTAAAATCAGACAGTACTGATATTTACATCCACGGTATTATGTTATATTTAGAAAATTTGATAGAATTATAGTATATATTCTTCAGACCCCTCTACAATGATCTTCCTCCTCCTATTTATAGAGGTTGGGAGGTTACAAATGTAATTACACAAGTTATATTTCTGTTATATCAAATAATAAATAAATGTGACAAATATGACTTCTGCAAATCGACTTCTACAGACTGCTTTTTGTAGATAGGCCGTACAAGTCGGGTCTGTGAATGGACATCTATCTTGGGTTTACCCTCAGAGGGCTTCTAGCTAGGCGATGCACTTCGCCCTGTGAGTTGGAACCCTTGTCCTGGGGTTGTTGTTGACCTTTGATTTGTGATGTTGAACTCGAGAGCTCATATTTAGCGATGCGAGCTCGTACAAGGCAAACTATTGACCATACGAGCCGGGGCTCGCTTCTTAGCGAGTTGGTACTTTTGCTTTGGACTTGGTCCTTTGTTTTGAGTTCGCGAATGGCACTTTGATGTCTACAACTTTGGCTTCTGGGTGAGCTGGACATTCTCCATCTAGATTTGCTTATTGGGCTTTTGCCAGCCCATTTGTGAAGATCAAAAAATAACCACAACATTGGCCCCCCAACTCTCAGTGTGCTTTGCGGACTAAGAGCTGTAATCTACTGGTAAAAGCTCAATTTGCCAAATTGCCTTTTAGGCTTCTACTTTCTTTAAGTTTCATCTTGAGTGTTCATGTGCTCATCCTCTTCAACAAGGTGAGGCTTCCATGAGTTGAATACTCAATAGGTTGCAGAAGTGACTTCCTGTGAACCGTAACTCAGAGAAAATTAGATAAGATAAGCACTCGATCAATTGACCTTGGTAAGCATGCATCAAGTCGGGTGGCTATCAAATTGTATAAAAGTTGTGCCTTTGCGGGCTCAAGCTAGGCGATGAGATAGGTTGTAAGAAAGTTGCGTCTGAGTATTAGATCGCATGTGAGCTGCGAGCAATAAGTCGCATGTGAGCTGCAAACAATAAATTGCATACGAACTACACCTCAACTGGACTAGGTCACAATAGCACATCAACTGGACCGAAGGTCACAGTTGGCAACAAGCTCACTGAATTGAAGGTCGCAGTTGGCAACAAGGTCTATGGATTTTAGCGCCATAGCACCTCAACTAAACTGGAGGTTGTAATTGGCAACAAGGTCTATGGATTTTAGCACCATAGTGCCTCAACTGGACCAAAGGTCACAGTTGGCAAAGATCTATGGATTTTAGTGCCATAGCGCCTCAACTGGAGCAAAGGTCGTAGTTAGAATAAGGTCTATGGATTTTACCACCATAGTGCCTTAACTAGACCCGAGGTCACAGTTAACAAAGATTTATGGATTTTAGCGCCATAGTGCCTCAACTGGACCCGAGGTCACAGTTGGCAACAAGATCTATGGATTTTAGCGCCATAGCACCTCAACTGGATCGAAGGTCACAATTAGTAACAAGGTCTATGGATTTTAGCGCCATAGCGCCTTACTTAGACCAAAGGTCGCAGTTGGCAATGATCTATGGATTTTAGCACCATAACACCTTAATTGGACCTGAGGTCACGGTTGGTAAAGATCTATCGATTTTACTCCCATAGCGCTTCAACTGGACCCGAGGTTGCAGTTGGCAACAAGGTTTATGAATTTTAGCACCATAGCACCTCAACTGAATGGAAAGTCACAATTGGCAACAAGGTCTATGGATTTTAGCACCATAGTACCTCAACTGAACCCGAGGTCACAGTTGGCAAACTGTACATATGATGCTTGAGAAAGTTGGCTGCATGCAGAAGAGTAAATCGTGTACATGTAAGCAAAAGGTTACTTTAGGGTAGTGCTAATGGCAAACCAAAGTTTCTTTCAATAGAGACAAAGAGGAAAGTTTATGCGTTATCTTCTAACATTATTATAAAATGGTTCTCATTGTGGAGGCTCATCCTTGATCAAAATCCCTTTACTGAGGTCGCTGCCTTGCAGGTCACACCACGTAATCTCTTAAGTGGCCTCTGTTAATCAGGCTCTTAATTGTGTCCTTGAGCTCCTAGCAATTTGAGATATCGTGTCCAACCTCATTGTGATAGGTATATAACTCTTCTTTGTTCCTTCATCTTTGGGGAATCTTTAAAGGGGGAGGCCTCCCGAAATCTTCCCTTTCTCTTTTAGTTATGAATATCCTATCTTGAGTATCAGACAGGACATTATAATTGCTATGACAGCCTTGATGTTGGGGGTGCTTGTTTCTAGCTTTCTTTTTAGGCTGGCCATTAAAGTCGTTCTTACGACCACTTTTGCCATTACCATAGTTATTCCTCTTCTTGCTCTGATTAGGGCCGCCTACCTTGCTCTTTTGATTGGGCTTGCATTGGCCAAAAATTTCCTCCGATCTGATCTGCTTGGCAACTTGGTCATAAAATTTGCCCAGATCTGCCACTGGGATTTGTATAAACTTTTATATAGCTTTCCATCCTTGTAAAGCCCTACTGAGATCGCAGTTAGGATGGCTTCATCTGAGG
The DNA here is from genome assembly GCA_026873985.1 of Saraca asoca. Taxonomy (NCBI): domain Eukaryota; kingdom Viridiplantae; phylum Streptophyta; class Magnoliopsida; order Fabales; family Fabaceae; genus Saraca; species Saraca asoca. Next base: position 4,560 of record JANHAO010011210.1, on the reverse strand, counting down.
GCTTTTCCACGTTGTTAACCTCATAGCTGAATCGGGCGATTTAATCTTTTAGTGATTCATGCTTATGCTAAAAAATCATCGTAAGGTGGCAAGGGGTGCGAGTTGCCTCTTCAGTGCTCTGTACTAGCTGAGAAATTTTTCTTGACACTCTTCCCAACTGCTAATGCTGCGAGCCGGGAAGCTCCTGAACCACGTTTAAGGTACATTTCCCAATGTAGCTGGGAAAACTCGACATCTAATCAGTGGATTACCTATTTGGAGATTCATCTGGACATTGAACATGTCCAGGTGGTCGCACAAGTTGCTATCCCCATTGTACAGTAAAACAGTGGGAATTTTGAGCTTGTGGGGGAGAGGTTCCGTCTCAATTTTTTTAGAGAAGGGGGTCCGTTCCTCAGAATGTCCTCGATTATCTTATGCTTGAGGGCATTCCTCTAATTGCTTCACCCTCTGAAGCAATTCCTCTACCAATAAACATAATGTTCCAGAGCATTAACTGGAAGCCCGATGGCTCCTTCTATCTTCCTGGTCACGTGAGCAGTGACCTAAAGTACACTCTTATGAACAACGATCTGAGGTATGTTCTTGATTGGCTCTGCTCGAACATCTAGCTTCCTGCTGCTGGTGTACGTTTCTAGGAGTAACATCCTCAGCCTACCTTTGCACACCCTGAGCTTGTGCTTGTACTAGTACTATAACTGCTTTAGCTAATTCTCCCATCGTACTTTCTAGATTCTCCTAACATTGATGCCATGTTTGCATACCATCAATTTTATTGACAACAAGTTGATAAGAGCCGACTTAGGCAATGCCTGCGATAGGAGCAATAGAAGTGTCTATCATAGATACGTGACCTTTTGGCTGATCAACCAGATTGTTTCAAGTTGTAATGGTTCTTCCTTTGGCCATGGTAACTGAACAGGCAGACAATTGAAATACAAATGAGGGCCCTCTTTCTAGTGCCAAAATGTTAACAGTGAAATTTGGTAAGCCCCAAATCTCAGTCAACAGGTGTAGTCCTTCTATCCCCAAGTTGCAATCTAAATGAGAAAAGCAAGAAAATTAGCAAAAACAGGAAGAAGGAGGAAGAACCAGATCAACACTAGAAGATTTTTAACATAGTTCAGATAAAATGAAACAGTATTGGTCCCTACATTCATGGTATTATTTTATTTTTAGAAAATTTGACAAAGTTACAGTATGTATTCTTTAGACCCCTCTATAATGATCTCCCCTTTCCTATTTATAAAGGCTAGGAGGTTACAAATGTAATTATACAAGTTGTATTTCTATTACATCAAATAATTAATGTATGTGACAAGTATGGCTTCTGCAAATCAGCTTCTATAGACTACTTTTAGTGGATGGGCCCTACAAGTTAGGTCTGTGAATGGACGTCTGCCTTGGGTTTACCCTCAGAGGGTTTCTAGTTGGGTAATGCACTTCGCCTCGCAAGCTGGAACCCATGTCCTGGGGTCGTTGCTGACCTTTGATCCGTGATGTCGAACTCACGAGCTTGTAATTGGCAATACGAGCTCATACAAAGCGAATTATTGGCTATACAAGCCGAGGCTTGTTTCTTAGCGAGCTAGTACTTCTACTTTGGACTTGATCTTTTGTTCCAAGCTCACGGATGGCACTTTGATGTTTGTGACTTTGGCCTCTAAGCAAGCTGGACAATTCTCCATTTGGATTTGCTTGTTGGGCTTTTGCTAGCCAATTTGTGAAGAAAGAAAAATACCCACAACATATGGTAACACTAAGTAGTCAGAATTATGGTTGTACAAAATCATGATAGTCTAGATCTGTCTAAGTTAAAATAAAGCTAACCCTACGTCCTGTATAAAATTGTTAACTTTCCTTAATTTTTCTGAAAAATCCTACCAAAATACCCTTTAGCAAATAAAGTGAAAATATTTGGCATCATCAGATATTCAACTTTGACATTGTACACAAAGAGAAATTGTGGAAATAGAGACAAACTGTTTCCATTAACAAGTCATAGTCATTACTCAAGTATCATCATATATAAGCATCCTACAAAGATAGAACAATACTTAAAAAAATTTTCAATGAAGGTAAGCTATATAAACTTTATCAGTAAAATCCATACAAAAATGCACTAGTAATCCTAGTAGTCTTGAATATTTTACCCCTAATATACTATCTGTATATTACTCACATGTACTTACATATGACAAATTGTCTTAACTTATTCAACACTTTGTTTCTTATATGTTTCTCCTTTATTATAAATCTTTGAAGCATAATCTTGCTTATTCACAATTTTGAGCATTCTTATATTCATAGGCATATTCATGCCTACTTATGGTCATAAGCAAATTCAAGCATACTCATATTCATGCACACTCATACTTATAGGCATATTCAACCATATTCATACTCATAGGCATATTCACGTATGACAAAATTCAAACATAATGAAACAATAATGAAGCATAGAATCATATGCATTCACGACCACATAATTCTTTTTCACCTTATTTCTTTCTGGCCAACCGTATTTGTTTCTTTTCCTTTTATCTCTCTTAGGCCAATTTTATCTGTCTCTCCTCATATTTATAAAGTGCACTTGCATGCACTACTATCTCCCTTATTCACTTGCTATAACCACAGCTTTTCCCATATCTTATTATGGGTATAATTCATTGCATGTGATCATATTTCAATGATTTATCATTTCATCACAATCTCATACATAAGACCTTTGGAGCCTTCAGAAATTGGCAAATTATAGATAAACACAACCTATTTATTTAAGGCTAATTTGAAACACACATTCATAGGCATGTAATAGATTTAATTTGTCATACTCTTTACCACTCAAGAGACTGATAACCAAAACACACATAAGAACATGCAAATTTAATTCCTTTTGCTCGAAAATATACTTCAAGCTCTTATGGTTAGTGTAAGTGTCACTAATGGCTCCATATAAGTAATGGAGCCATCTTTTCAAGGCAAAGACCATGATGACCATCTATAAATCATGGTTGGGGTAGTTCTACTCATGCTTCTTCAATTTTCTGGAGGCATAAGTGATAACCCTCCCATTGTACATTAACACATAAAAACTTACTCGAGATGTGTTACAATACACCATATACACATCAGAGCCATCTAGCAAGGCCAATACCAAATGGTGGTGAGATATTCTTTTAACCTCCAAAAATTGTTCTTGCATGCATCTGTCCACTCAAAATGGACTCCTTTCCTTGTAACCTTAGATAATGGTGAGGCAATCTTAGTGAAGTCTTTCACAAAATGCCTATATTACCCACCCAGTCTAAGGAAACTTTGTATTTCTGACACATTGGTAAGCTTAGGCCATCTCTTAACTACCACCACCTTTTGTCGGTTTGCCCTAATTTATTCTTGTGACATTATATGTCCCAGAAAATTCATGTTCTCCCTTAAAAACTTGCATTTGTAGAACTTTGCATAAAGCCTATGTTTTCGAGGTGTTTGCAACACAATTTGTAGGTGATGGGCATGCTTAGAGTATATCAAGATGTTGTCAATGAACATTATCATGAATTCATCTAAAAAAAGCCTAAACAATTGATTCATGAGGTTCATAAATGTTGTAAAGCATTGGTGAGTCCAAATGACATCACAAAAAATTCATAGTGCCCATAGCATGTCCTGAAGGTAGTTTTTGGCACATTTTTTTCACAAATCTTTAACCAATATATCTATGCCTCAAGTCAATTTTTGAGAAGTAGTTCACCCTTTGCAATTGATCAAACAAGTTGTCAATCCACGATAGGGGATACTTGTTCTTTATAATGGCCTTATTTAACTATTAATAATCAATACATAACCGCATCATCCCATCCTTCTTCTTTACAAAGAGGACTAATGCTCCCCAAGGGGAACTGTTAGGGTGAATGAAGCCTTTATTCAAGAGTTCTTGGAGTTGTTCCTTTAGCTCCTTAAGTTTAGTGAAGGCCATTCAATAGGGTGCCATTAAAATAGACATTTTTCTCGATAATACTTCTATCTTAAACTTGATCTCACGATTGGATGGCATACCTGGTAGCATTTCTAGAAACACATGTGGTAATTCACAAACTAGCATCACATCCTTCATTTCTACTGGCACTTGCTTTCTCACTTCAATGAAAGCTACCTAGGTTATACATCTTTTCCTCGGGAGCTTTCCTACCCCAAGCGAGGAGATAAAGTCATTTTAATGGGAGGTCATTCCCTATGGAATGACAAAACACCATCATTACTAGTTTGTAAAGTCACTACTTTCCCCCATACAATTAAAACAGGCTTGATGTGTTGAAAATGAATTCGTTTTATCTTTGGCATTGTAGACTTAATCATATTAATGAAACTAGAATCACAAAGTTATATAAAAATAGATACTTGGATCCATTTGATTACAAATCATATTTAACTTCTGAATCATGTTTCATTAGGAAAATAACTAGGGAAATGATAAATGCAAAATATACCTATAAAAATGATGAATATCACCTCTTAATTAGTTGTTAGTTTGTGATTTTTGTCTAACTTTTACTTTAATTT